>PVIA01017623.1:0-15158 GCA_004024845.1 Tonatia bakeri
ATGAGAAAGGATTTCTGATTTCTCCTTTTTCTCCCCTGAGGGCAGCGGTTCCCAGCTGTGCTGCCCCTGGGAACCCCCTGGGAGATTTTCACATGCCCAGTGCTCAAACCACATGCCACATGCCCTATGGTGTTTCTGGGGACAGGACACAGGTGTTGGTGTTGTTTATGACCCCCAGCAATGCTGGCGTGCAGCCCAGGTTGGGACCCAGTGTGGTTGCAAGACCAGCATCACCTGGGACTCGTTTGACATGCCGGGTTGCGGGCTCACCTTGGACCCACGGAGGCAGATACCTGGTGGGCCTGGCATTTGAACCAGTGTTTGAACACGCCCTCTGGGTGAGGCTGACGGCCCTCACATCTGAAGCTGGCCTGAGCGTCTCAAACTCTAATGCGAACCTTGTGGGGTCTTGTCAGCAGGGGGTGGGGAGAGGGGGGGCTGCAGTTCTGCATCTCCCAGGGGGTGTGGCTGGTGGACGCCTCGGCTGGGGAGTGAGGGCTTGGGGTCCTAGTGACACCTGGCATACAGTAGGTGTGTCGTAAGTGCCCGTTACCTGATCAGGTAACTATCCGGTGAATATGGGGATTAGGGGCGATATGGGACAGGGCCAACACTCACACACCGTAAACGGGAAAAACGACCACAGGGAAACTCTCTGGAGCTGGTCCTGAAAGTCACTGGAGGTGTCCTGACAGCCGTCTCTTGTTACTGCAAAAAATCTAGGAGGGAGGCCATGTGGGCGGGAAGGAGTTTACACTCTGCCTCCCTCGGGTGTTTGCAGTTCACTTATTCATGGGGAATGTTAAAAAAAAAAAACACAACAAATGGCCAGGATGGAAGTGAGGCCTTTTCCACATCAGCGGCCACATTTTCTGAAGTCCCCCAGCCATCAGCACGGTGCACACGCGATGACAGTGTCCTTGAACCCAACGTCCCTCACGTAGAAGTGGTACCACACCTGCCCGACGGGAGTACAGCAGCATTAAAGGTGGCCTCTCCCTGAAACTTGTACCACCAGGAGTCTGGGTCTAGAGGCGATTTTACGGAAACAGTTAAGCAAACATTGGTCACAAGGGGGCAGTGTTGCCCCACAGAAATTCTTCACTGGGCAGGTGACTCTCCTTCAACCTGCTGTCTGAAGACTTACCTGTATCAATAACACTCTTTGTTCTTCCTTGCCTGAGGACCCCTAAGCAATTAAAAACATACCAGAGAAATCTATATGCATCAGACCGCTAAAGATGTCTGTGGACTGTTTAAAGAAATATTTCCACAGATTTTTTTTCTCTTGCAGGTTTTATGCAACTTGAGCTAGTTCTTACCGGCGATAAAACAGGGGTCCTGTCCTGGAAGATGCTGCTCTTTGTGGGCAGTGCCAGAACCGTCAGCCCAGAGGTGCTCACCTTCTCCAGGTCCAGGAGGTTCTGTTCTCGAGAAGACATGGAAGTGGGGGGGCCCACCGATGTAGAAAGTCAGCTGCGGGCTGTTTTGAGTGTTTTGGCTGCTGCCTCCATTTCCTCAGGGCGCACATGGTTGCTGGGACTGCTGAGGGCTCTCCCAGCACATGCGACCCATTTCCGCTTGTCCACCCACATCTGCTCCAAATTCTGGCCCCACGTCAGGGCCTGTCACATCCTCCCCATTGTGGGTCTGAAAGAGTCTCTTGTTATAGGGTGATGTCGGCTAAAACTTGAAGCATGCAGATTTCCCGCTCTCCCTTTTCCAGGCGTCTTACCTAACAGTGGGTGGGATGCCCAGTGTTTTACTCTCTCCGGGAGCCCCGACTCTGTGCCGGCAGTTGGGATGGCATGTTAACGAGGACCCTGCTTTGGTTAATTGAGCAGCCCCCGACTGGGTCCGTCTCCAGACGCCCGGGTCCTCGCCCCTCGATGGTTTCCATATGTGACCCCACGTGCTCTCGACGGCCACCTCCAAGGTGGCGGGCCCCCCAGCTGCCCTCTCTGGGGCAGTAAATTACCTGCGTCTGTGGGGCTTCCTTCCCAGCCGCCCGTCCCCTCCTCTCGCACTCGGCCGTGCTCGGGAGCCGTTGAAACAGGTCTCTGTGGAGCCTCGTGTCTTGGAAGCCAGGCCCATCCTGACACAGGAGGGAGGTGGCAGGTCCCGGGGTTCGGTCTGGTGCTTCCCGTTTGGCCTGCTGAGGGCTCTCTTCTCTGGGCTGAGGCCACAGCAGGATTTCAGCTCGACATTGTCTAACAAACCCCAAGGGAGTCCCCGCGGGGTGCCAGGCTCCATCCCGCCCTGGGAGAAGGCAGGCTGTGCAGCCATTGTTTGGAGATGTGTTTGGTCAGGGAGCTCAGAACCCCTGACTGCCCAGGCGGGAACCCACAGGGTGAACGGCCATATGTATAATATATACATTTCAAGTTAACTGACCTTTTCTTTTTTAGAGTAGTTTAGGTTCACAGCGAAATTGAGCAGAAGGCACAGAGATTTCCGGTACACCCCCTGCGCTCTCCCTCCTCAGCCTCCCCTCCGGAGTGGTGTGCTTGTTACAACCGATGAGCCTACAGTCACACGTCATCATCACCCGGAGTCCACAGTTGGCACTGGGGTTCACTGTTGGTGGTGTGTGTTTTGTGGGTTTGGGCAAACGTGCAATGACACGCGACCACCCTTACGTGCCACTCGGAGTCGTTGCGCTGCTTAAACACCCTGCGTGCTCTGCCTGTCCACCCTTCCCTCCCCCAGCCCCCAGCGACAGCCAGTGTCTTCACTCTTCCCCAGTTTCGCCTTCTCCAGGATGTCACAAGTTGGAATCCTGCAGCACGTAACCTGTTAGGGCTGGCTGCCTCCACCTAGTAAAAAGCAATGAGTGTGTTTCTTCATGGCTTGATAGCTGTGTCCTTTCTGCGCTGAGTAATTGGATGATCCCATTTATCAAGAAGCCAGTGGGGCGGCCGCCGGGCTCCAGGGCCCCCTCACTTGTGGAGCCCTCACAGGAGCAGAGGTGGCCAGGGCTGCAGTGGGAGGGACAGGGATGGCAGAGGGGAGTGTGCTGCCACCCAAGGCCGTCCCCTTTGCATGGGAGAGCACAAGGGATCCTAGAAACCCTCACAGGGACCGTCCACTTAACACTTCCTTGGCCAGATGGGGTCAGGGGGCCACCTCTGGGCAGCAAAGGGAAAAGGTCAATCCTGGTTCACCGCAGCTCTGGGGAGAGGCTTACCCTCCGCTGCTTCAGAACACAGCAGGGGTCTCTTAGCCGAGACGTGCATGAGTGTGCGTGAGTGTGCGTGTGTTGAAGGGCATCGGGTAGGATTGGCAGATGTCTGTGGGCCACAAAGCTCACTGACAGACATTTTCATGGTGGGAAATAGCAGCGTTCCCTCCCCTGGAGGTGCTTAGAGGTGCAGAGGAGATTCAGGGGTCAACTGGCGGAGGGGCCATTGAAGGTTACTTGTCCTGTGAATGTTACAGATAACATTTGGAAGGGGAAAGAATCACTGTGAGTTCAGGGGTGTGCACTGAAGGATGGGTAGAATTTTTAAAAAGTAGTTTTGTTATACAAAAGCATCAAAGATTGATAAATGTCTCTTAATATCCACTTGTCTCATCTTCTACTGTCGTAGTGACCCCATCTTTGGGCTACTTGAGGGCCACCTTTCCCGCTTCCCTTACAGCTAGGGGCCACCTTCCCCACTTCCCTTGCAGCTAGGTGTGGGCAAGGGAAGTGGAAGGAAGCAGTAAACGCCCCTTCCACACTGTGCCCTCCGCAGGAACGGGCCCTTCCCTTTCTCTTCTTTCACCCGTTGGTGTGAGGCCTAAGGGTGCTGAGCCACTTTGGATATGGGGGCTGACACCACCCCTAGGAGAGGAGAAGCCATGAGATGGTGAGAGTAAGTCTTGGCTACTGTGGACCTTACACCTGGACTATAATGCGAGAGAACAATAAAATGCTTTCTTGTGTAAACTAGTATTAATGCGGTTATTGCTTTGAGTTTATATTGTAATTAAAAGTAATAAGCTTTTAGTGTCTCCTGAAAGCTACCTTAATCATATTTATCTAAATCGATGCTTACTTGGCCTTACATTGTTAAGGAACGATTTATTGCTTCCTTTTTTAAAAAAGGAGTTTTCCGCACTATATTTGGTTGGTGGTCCAATTGGTTGTTTCTTTTTCTTTTTAAAAGACTTTATTTATTTATTTTTAGAGGGAGGTGAAGGGAGGGAGGAAGAGAGGGAGAGAAACATTGATCGCTTGCAGGGACCTGGCCTGCAACCCAGGAATGTGCCCTAACTAGGAATCAAACCTGTGACCTTTTAGTTCACAGGCTGGTGTTCAACCCATTGAGCCACACCATCTAGGGCCCAGTGTGTTTCTTGAGTCTGAATGTCTCTGTGGGGTGTGAGCCACTCTGACGGGCGTGATGAGATGCGAAGTTGACACCTGACTCTCTACCCTCCCACCCATCACTCAGATAGGTGCTGGTCGTCACAGGGCTGGGCTGGGGCTGAGGAAAGAGAAAACTGGAGTCAGGACTGTTCTTGGTTTTCCAGAGTCCAGCCCTCGGGGCCGCCAGCGAGAGCCATGCTCAGACCACAGAGCGGGGGCCAGGTGGACAGGGGACACACGCAGAGAGCGCCAGGCCAAGGGGGCCTTGGGGTGGGAGGAGGGACACTCAGCAGGACTGACGGGAGTGAGGTCACCTCTGCAGGGGCGGGCACGGACAAGTGACTCCTTAGGTTTTCTCAAACACCTATGACCTAAGTGAGTACCCTGGGACTTAGCCACCTCTCAGGAAAGGGGAGGGGACCCGGGTCTGACTGCGGGAGATTCCGCTGAGCTATGGAGAAGTGGCCAGGCCTGTCCCTCCCACACCTGCATTTATCGGCCGAGGGTTGGCCCTGCCACACAAGCTCTCACGGACGTCAGTCCTGGGCTTGGCCAAACGATGGGCAGGGATGATTAAAAAAACGCTGCAGATGCCAAGACGCATGAGACATCGGTCTCTTCCCTCCACCCTCTTACTCTCTGCTGTCCCCACCAGGGCCCCAGGGGGCCCTGCTGGAAGGCCTTGATGCTACTCGGTAGTCTGAACATTAGAATACTATCACAAAGGGCAGAGACCGTAGAGATAAAATGTGGAGTTCCTGTGTTGGTGGCAGTTTCAAGGTGTCTTTTTTGTTTGTTTTTGCCAGCAGCTACTCACCTCACATAGGATACTTTGCCCAGAGAGGGGGTGACCTAGATATTTGCTGGAGGAAAAGAGGGGCATGTTTCTCTGCGATTACCTAACAAGCGAGCCCCTGTTTGGGCGGGGAGGGGGTGACTGTAAGTGAATGGACCCCATTGACACAGCCTTGGTAATTTTCTGTTTGGAAGGAAATGCACAGCAGCGGAGGGGCCCGGAGGGCAGACGTCCACCCGCCGTGCCCTGCGCAGGAAAGGCCAGGGGAGCCGCGGCGCATGGCATCGCTGCCTGCACACGAATGATGCTGATTTTGCACCCGAGAAGAGCGTTCTGTGAAATTTTATTGCTTATCTTCGAGCCAAAATAAGAATTGTATATTAAAGGGTGAAAATAATTTGCTGAAATCCCACTTCTTCCCCTCAAAAAGTCACTGATTAGCAAAATTGTGAACAAATAGCTTTTCAAGCAAGTCAGCAGCAAAAGAGTTTATACAAACAAATTACCCTGTAGTGAAGAAAAAGGTCCCCCCAGATAAAGTGCTGGGCCATGACAATGAGTTGTTTTAGGAGAAAACGTGGATGGAGTTTTACGTGTTCTTGGAGGGAGGCGGTCTTCCATGACATGACATAAACCGTAACATTCAGCAGCTGTAATGGGACATACTGATAAATGGGACTTCACATAAATTCAACAGTCTCATAAACAAATTTAAAATATCAACCACAAAACAATCATCTAACTAAAATATGAAGCCAGTCTTCAGCCCAGGAATTTTGCACTATTAAGAAAAATACTTGCGACATAACTGTGGTGGAGGCTGAGAGCTGGTTGAACTCTGAGATTTCCTTTCTTCTGTTGTCATGCAGTTCTAGGGGGGCATCGACCCTGCTCTCAGGTGGCGCCCACTGTCCCTGGCTCCTGTGTCCTTGCCCTCTAATGGTCTCCTTCCCTGGAGTGTTGGCAGGACATGTGAGTTGCTTCTAACCAGCAGAAGATGGCACAGATAGCAGGACACACATGATGGGGCGTGTGTGATTATGCACATAAAATGGTATCCCTCCTTTTTCTGGAGCCTCTTTCTTTGGTCAGCTTCGAGGAGCTCCCCTATGATAAGGAACTGAAGTGGCTTTGAGGAACTGAGGGAAGCTTCCTGTGGATCACCAGCAGGAAACGTAAGCCTTTGCCCTGGCTGGGCAGCTCAGTTGGTTAGAACATCATGCTGATGTGCCAAGGTTGCAGGTTTGAGTCCCGGTTAGGGCACATATAACAATTAACCACTGAATGCATAAATAAGTGGAACAACAAATCTCTTTTTCTCTTTTTCCCCTTCCTCTCTTGTTAAAACCAATAAATTAAAAAAAATAAGAATGTGAAAATTTCAGTTCTACGACAGCAAAGCCCCGAGTTCTGCCAATGACCAGAGTGAGTGTGGAAGCAGATCCTGCCTCCGTTGAGACCAGGTGAGGCTGCAGCCCTGGCCAATTTCTTACCTGCAGTTTTGCAAGGGACCCAGGTAAGCTGTGCCCAAGCTCCTGACCCACAGGAACTGTGAGATAGAAAAGTTGAGTTTTAAGCTACTAGGTTAGTAGTGATGGTGTCAGGCAGAGTAGACTGCTAACGCACAGCCGAACTGCCTGGCCTCTCCCAGCCTTCTGTGTGCTTGGATGTTGCCATGTGACCAAGTTCTAACCCATAGAACATGAACAACACATGTACAAATGGCCAAGAAGCACATGAAAAAATGCTCAACATCACTAACCGTTAGGTCACTCAGGAAATGCAAACCCAGACCATGATGAGATCCCACCAACCACCCCTGAAGATGGCCATCACCAGAACAACTCAGATAGCCAGTGCTGGCGGCGGTCGAGGAGGCGAGGGCGCCCTTGAGCACTGCCGGTGGGATGGACAGTGGTGTGGCCTGTGTCGCAAAGTTTGGCACTTCCTCAAAAAATTAAATCACCGTATGAGGCAGCGATTCCAGAAACTTGAAAGCAGAGTCTCAAAGAGACGTTTGTTCATTCGTGTTCATAGCAGCGTGGTGCCCTGCAGCCGAAGGGCCGAAGCGACCCCGTGCGCACCACCGGAGGAACGGGTTAGCATAATGCGGTCCATACACACGATGGGATATTATCCCGTCTCAAAAAGGAAGGGCGGGGGGATCCTGACACAGGCTGCCACGCAGGCACACCTTGAGGACGTTATGCTCAGTGAAATAAGCCAGTCACACAAAAAGGCAACTACTGTGTGATTCCACTGACCTAAGGTCACGAGGGTTGTCCAGTTCACGGAGCAGAGAGGGGACTGGTGGCAGCGGGTGTGGGGCAGGAGGGCAGGAGGGCAGGAGGTGCTCAGTGCGGACAGGCCCGGTTCTGCAAGATGAAGGCGGTCTGCGGTGGGGGCGGGGAGGCTGGTTGCGGGAGGATGTCAATGCCCCGCGCACCACGCCACTGCGCCCTTAGAAATGGTTCGGCTGGTAAATTTTATCTTCTGTGCATTTCACTACGATAGAAAATTTAAGAAAGCAAATCTGCAGAAACAATGTGTGTTTGTGAGCTGCACGCAGGGAGAATTCGTGAAAGAACACACAAGAGCTGTTCGCGACTGTGGACTGGGGAGTCCGCTGAGGCCGAGGCCCCGCGCTCGCTCACTGCAAACCCTCCCGTGCTGTTGGGGATTTCAGTTTCCCCTGCGCCTGGGCCACGTTTGAAATCTAAAACACACCGCGGATGCCAGGTTGGATTGCCTCCCGCCCCGATTCCTTAGGTTGCTCTGGGGCAGCCCCGAGGGTCACGCCCATTCCTCCGGTTGGTTTCTGCCCAGATGTTTTGAGCTGCTGGGTTTTGGTTTCTTCTAGAAAACTGTGTTTTCCAGAGGATAAAATCTAACTCTTCAAGAGAGGAACAGCCAGAGTAAGTTTTGGAATTCAGTTGGGCTGTATTTCAGTGGTATGAATTATAAGCGAAAGGTAACTAAAGGGACGTCCCGTTCCCACAGCGCCAGAGAGCGCCCCGCCCGGCCAAGGTTCCGCCGACAGCGGACACGCAGCGGACCCGCCTTTGCAGGGACCCGGTCTCCTGCCGTGTTGGTGCCTCCCACGGCGGCGTCCAGCACAATCTGTGCGCGGTGGTAAGGAAACGCGTAGGAAATTCGTGGTGAGATTTTGGCTAGTTCATTTGGACTATGTTGACCTTTAAATCATCAATCCCATAGTTAAAAATAACTGAATTACTCAATTAGGCAAGAAGAACACTGAGTAAGACATTACCCTTCGGGAGGGAAGACAAGCAGAAGTGTTTTCATCTCCCTCTGCGCCGACTCACAGGACGGAGGTGAAGCGGCGGCGGGGCCGCTGGAGAACTGAGCGCCCCCGCGGTTGCCAAGGGCGCGTTGGAAACGTGGGCGCGGCTGAGTGACAAACGCCAGTCGCAGAAAGACAAGTGCCACATGATCTCACCCCGCGTGGGATCTAATGAACTAAAGACACAGAGACAGACTCCTAGACACAGAGAACAGACTGACAGCTGTTGGGAGTGGGGGGGCGGGGCTGGTGAAGAAGGATTAAGCAACCCAGGCCCCAAACCTCACAGACAGAGAGCAGCGTGGTGAGCAGCAGAGGGGGGCGGCGGGAGGTAGAAGAGGGGAAAGGCAGCATAAGGGGTGAGGGAAGGAGACTGGACTTGGGGTGGTGAACCCACGGTACAATATACACACGATGTGTGATACGCTTGTACCCTGAAACCTGTATAACTTCATTAACCAGTGTGACTCCCATAATCAATAAAATTAAAAAGAATGAAAATGTGCACAAAGCCCTGGAAAGCACATAATCCCGGTCTTTGACATTTCTTCACGCAGCTGCGTGCTTTTCAGCACAGGCAGAATGCATCTACCTTGTAGCAGGGCTCTCCCTGGGATTTCTGCCTCTGAACTTTTAGCTAAAACGTCACTTCACTTCACAGTGGTAATAACTCTCGGTGCCCAGTGGAGCACGGAAGGCCGGGTGTCTCAGCCTCGCGTCACTGCCATTTGGGCTGAAGTCCTGCTGGCGGGGTCTGCCCTGTGCACTGTGGGATGTCAGCAGCACCCCAGCCTTGCCCCACTAGGGGCCAGCAGCCCCCCTTCCCCAGCCGAGCCAATCAAAACTGTCTCCAGGCATTGTCAAGTGTCCCCCTGAGGGGGTGAGGTGACCTGTGTCTGGGTGACTCTGCTTCTTGGCAGGTGTGACTGGCGAGGGGGAAAGATGGAGGGGACCACACCTGTGATATCAGTGTGTCCAGAAGCCACCTGGGCTGTGACCTTCCTCCAAGCCTGCCCACAGGCTGTGACCTTCCCCTGCAAGGGTGAAGGGTGCAGCTGAGGGGGCTGAGGGCTTCTGGGTCCTTATTTCACCCCCCTGGAGTGGGCAGTGGGCCTTTGTGTCCGCATATGTGTTGGCTGGATACCGGGGGTGGATGGTGGTGCAGAGGGCCACACATAGTCACCTGTAAGTGCCACGGTTCTGCAAGGGACTGGCCGGCTCACACGGGTGAGCGGTGTGCGAGTCCCAAGGGTCCCTGGGCTCACCGGGACTCGGGGTCACTACGAGAGCATTCTGGTGGGTGTCTGATTCCAGGTTGCATTTTCTGATGGCTCATGATGTGTTTTCGCATGTTTTCCAATGCTTTACTAACTACAGAAGAAGTGAGCCTGTGTGTCCAAGAGGAGTAATTGTGACTGTAAAAGGTGGAGTAGCCAAGTCACAGGAGGGGCTGGCCAGCCTGAGACTGGGCAGCCCCAGCTCCATGTCCTAATAAGGAGTGGGGCTCTGTCCTTGTACCGTCCCAGGCTCCTGGGGCTCTCTCCCCCTTCTTAACGCCAGTCCCTCTGTGCTCCCCCCTTTTTTTTTCAGAATTGCCAAACACTCCAACAGAGGAACCTCTAGGTGGCACTGAATCCTACAGGTTCGGAAGGCATGGCGCAGCACTCCAAACTGCGGGGACCTGGCTGTGGTTGGGGCGCTGGCGAGCCTGCCCTGCACGTGGGCTCAGGAAGTGTCCCACGGGCCGGAGATGGAGGAACACGCTTTCCCCGACAATGGCATACATGTGCGTGCATGAGGTGTGTGGGATGTGTGTTTTGTGTGAGGTGTAGGGTATGTGTAGGGTGTGTACAGTACGTGAACGTTACATGCGGTGTGTTGAGGTGTGTGTGTTAGTTGTCATGGGTGAGGTGTGTGTTGGGGTGGGTGGGGAGGCAGGGCAGGGTGTGCTCCGAACGAGGGTGGGTAGTGGCTGGAGTTTAGGAAGTTGTGCCAGACCAGCCTAGAAGACAACAGTTCACCTGCAGGGCACACGCACACAAACTAATGCTTTCAAGCACTGAGTTCGAAAGGCGCAGAGAGCCATGCAGGGTAAAGGAAGTATCTTTTCCCCTCCGTCCCCAGCCTCTACCTGTCTCTTCTCCGCAGTGGAAATATTTAAACACAGTAACACACACACACACACGCGCACACACACACACTGTGCTCCTGTGTGGGGTGGTGGCAGGGGAGCAGGCCTCTGTTGCACCTCCCCATCCCCGCTCCCTTGGGGCTGCAAGCCCCTCCCATGAGGGCTGGTTTCTTGCTGTCACAAAAGGGATGGGGGACCTTCTGGAAGGCCGAGGCCCCCACCTTCCATCCGGCACACACACACTGGTTTCCTCTGGCATTTAGTTTGCGTGCGGTTGGCTAGTGACAGTTTGGGCAGGGTCCCTCAGAGAGAGATTCCGCTTCCTTTGAAAGTGGAAATGTTTCTTCGCACTATTGTTTCCTTTTCCTTCACTGATGCTTTTTCAAATGGAAAAATATCACAAATATAATTAGAAAAAGAAATAGCAGATATTTTTGCTCTCAAATTATTTGAGGAACAAAAGGTCAGATTTCTTTAATTAGAGCTTCCCGTTTAGCATTTTCTGGCCCCAGGCCTTCCTTTCTCGGCAGGGCAGGGCCGGTGCCGGTGCCGGAGTGCCTGTCCGGTCTGGACCCAGCTCCGCCTGTGGCCCAGCAGGCCTCAAGTTGGACGCTCTCCTGGAATCCGCGTCTGGGGCGTGTGCGTGTGTGTGTCTGTGTATGCTGTTAAAGAGGTCTGATACCAGCAAGGGCAGGGGACAACCCCCCACCCAACCCCAGCACACACACGTGTTCTTGACCATGGACTTGGAGCGATGTGAGTTGAACCCTTCACGCAGTCCTTGGGCCACATTGCCTCTTTTGACTACAAGTGTGGGCAAGTCTTGTGTCTCTCCGATGCCTGTGTTGGTGACAGATCGGGGACTGGGGTTAGTGGGGTGTCCAACTGTGCTCAGTTTCCCAGAAGCAAGTTGGTTCCGTTTTCTTGACATGAAACCCGTGAGAGTCTTGGAAGATGAGTGTCTCCTTGCGTGCACAGCCGGACTGCTGCCTAGGGGGCTGCACTCCCCACCCTTCCCCGGCATCACATCCTCATCGCCAACGAGCCTGACAGCCCCCGATGGCCTCTCGAAGTGTGACTTGCTCCGAGTTCCTCTGCTCAGAAGCCTGTGGCCCTGAGTAGCAGGGGACTGCCCCAGACCCTGGCGACCTCTGCTTTACAATGGGGGTAACAGTGGCAGCATGGCGATTAGACATTTATCCGCCTTACCAAGCGATCACCCCGTCGTCCACCCAGCACCCATCCGACACCGCCCACAGTTATTACAATGTTCCCGATGATGTTCCCTGTGCCGTACTTCCCACCTCCACGGCTGCTCCGGACCCACCAGTTCGTCCTGCTCAGTCCCCTCCCCTCTCCGCCCATCCCCAGCCCCACGCCCCTCCAGCGGCCGTCAGAAAGTTCTCTTCGCCTACGAGTCTGTTGCTGTTCTGCTTGATCACTTATTTTGTTTTTCAGATTGCACATGTAAGTGAAGTCGCCCGCATTTGTCTTTCTCTGGCTGACTTCTTTCACTCAGTGTGATGCCCTCTAGGTCTGCCCGTGTCGTGCGGACTTCCTTCTTTGGACGGCGCAGCCACATTCTGTGGTACAGATGCGCCCCTTCTTTGCTCGCCTGCTGACGGGCACCCACGTCGCTCCCGTGCGTTGGCTGTTGTCAGTAGTGCCGCCATGAACATGCGGACGCGCGTGTCTTTTTGATTTAGTGCTTCGGGTTTCTCGGGAGGGGAACAGCTGGGCCCTCCTTTGTTTCTTGTTATAACCTTTGTTTTAGAGTCTACTTTGCCTGGTATGAGTATTGCCTCCTCAGCTTTCTTTTTGTTTCTATTTTCATTAAATATCTTTCTCCATCTCTTTACTCTTGGTCTGTAGGTGTGTCTTTGGATCTGAAGCGGGTGTCTTGTAGACGGCAAGTCTTGTTTTGTTAGCCGTTCGGCCACCATGTGTCTTTTGATCGGAACATTCAATACATGCGCATTTAAAGGAATTGTTCTTAGATGTGTGTTTATTGCCCTTTTATAATTCATGGTTTTTGATCTTCTTTCTTTTTCTTACAGAAGACCCTTTAATATTTCTTTTAATACTACTTTGGTGGTGATGAACTCCTTTAGCTTTCTCTTGTCCGGGAGTTTCCTTATTTTTCCTTCATTCTAAACGATACTTTTGCTGGATAGAGTAATCCTGGTTGTAGGTCTTCATTTTTCATCACTTTGAATATTGGATGCCAGTCCCTTCTGGCCTGCAAAGTTTCTGTTGAGAAATCAACTGACAGTCTTATGGGAGCTCACTTGTCAGTAACTGTCTTTCTCTGGCTGCTTTTAATATTTTCCTCTGTAACCTTCGGCATTTTAATTATGGTGTGTCTTGGTGTGGGGCTTTTGGGTTCATCTTGTTTGGGACTCTGTGCTTCCTGGACTGTGTCTACTTCCTTTACCAGGTTTTCAAATAAGTTTTCAATTTCTCGCTCTCTCTACTTTCCTTCTGGCGCCCCCACGACGTGCAGGTTGCTGCGTGTGGAAGACGGGATGACGTTTGGAGGAGGTTCTCATTAGGCCTGACATGTGGTAGGAGGTGGGGAGGCTCCTGGCCTCTGCCCTTATCTCCAACCCTGACCTTTGGCCCGGGCTGCAGAGGAGCCCGGGATGAGAAAGACCCAGGGGCTTGTTGTGTGTGTGTGAGGGTCCCGCAGACTGATGTGCAGCTGCGCCGTGCACGGAGAACCCACAGTGACCCCTGTGCTGGGCTCTTGAGACTTGGGGCTGAGGTTCCAGAATCCTGAGCCCGGGGCTAAGCTTATCATAGGAGAAGCATTGAGACATCCCTCAAGGACGATGTCCCCCGTTAGAGTCAAACTTGGGATGAGGCTGGTGGAGAATTGCCCCACTAACCCCACAAGCCTGGTGACCTTCTGACAGCTGTCCTGCCTTCGGAGGGGCTTGAATGCCCCACTCCTGGTGGAGTGGAAGTTAGGAATAATATTTAGGTTGATTGACAGCACATAAGCCTGAATGGTGAGCTGGTTCACGTTCCACCACCCTCCTGAGCAAGTCACTAGAGGGACCGTCTCCAGAGGTCAGCTTGAGAGAGGTGGCAAACCTTGTCCAAGGCAAAGCCTGGTGTGGGCTTGTTTCCCCCCGGGAGCCAGTTGTGGGTTCTCACCTGTGTGCAGAGAAAACATTCTGGTTTTCTGTGTCGGCTCCCACTGTGTTACTTGGAGGCCATTCAATACCTTCGCAGGGAGGTTTCAGTTTCCGTTTACCCCCTGTTGTCTGAAAGGGTCCTGAGCTCCCCAAGCCGTAGGGTATCATGCCTGCTCTCAGTGAGAGGACAAGACACTTGCTAGACAATTCACCCTTGAGTAGAGATGCTATTCACAATGCAAGGTCAGCAGTGGGTCTGGCTGGGAGACCCCGGAGCACAGTGCGGTGCTCGGAGGGACACTGAGGGCCTGCATTGTTATGGGCAAGTGTGGCTGTCAACCCCCTGTTGGGGTGCAGTGCCTCCCAACACACAGGGGGCAGCGGAGTCAGTGGGATGGGGAGGAGGGTCTGGTAGAAATGATAGCCTGGCGAAGTTGGCTGGGTGGGTCTTGGGTTCAGTGTCCACTCAGAAGAGTCTGGCATCTGCACCAGGATCCCCATGGAGGGCACCCTCACAGCTTGAAATCACTTCCTGAAAGGCCTTCAGGTGCTGTTATGAGGTCTGCAGAGAGGTCTGTGCATTGCAGTTTCCGTGCACATAGTGAAAGCTGTTCTCCAGAGAAGCTCCAAGGTCAGGCATCTAAGTGAAGAGTCTACGTTTGCGCCAGGGGGAGGTGCAGGCCTTGGGGTGCATGTGGTTGGTGGGCAGTGGGCGAACCAAGGCAGATAGAGAAATGTTTAACTGGTTGTGGAAGCTTCTTGAATCTGTGACCACCCTCAACAACTCCCAGAGAAGGAATCCTCGTTCCCCACAAAACTATGCTGTATTATCTTTGAATGAATAATGTCTTCATTTTTGCTGAACAGTAGCTCAATATATAAAGTATTTTTTAAAATACATTTTATTGATTATGCTATTATAGTTGTCCAATTTCCCCCCCTTTCTTCCTTTCCTCCCGGCACACCCCCTCCTACCCACATTCTCCCCCTAAATTCATGTCCATGGGTCGTACATATAAGTTCTTTGGCTTCTACATTTCCTGTACTATTCTTAAGCTCCCCCTATCTATTTTCTACCTACTATTTATGCTCCTTATTCTCTGTACCTTTTCTCCTTCTTTCCCTTCCCCACTCTCCCACTGATAACCCTCTATGTAATCTCCATTTCTGTGATTCTATTCCTGTTTTAGTTGTTTGCTTAGTTGGTTTTTTTTTTTTTTTTTTTTTTTTTTTTTTTTTTTTTTTTTTTTTTTTTTTTTTTTTTTTTTTTTTTTTTTTTTTTTTTTTTTAGGTTCAGTTGTTAATTGCTGTGAGTTTGTTGTCCTTTCGCTTTTCCTCTTTTTGGTCCTCTTCTTTTTCTTAGGTAAGTCCCTTTAACATTTCATAAAATAAGGGCTGGTGATGAACTCCTTTAACTTGACCTTCTCTGGGAA
>PVIA01017624.1:0-15157 GCA_004024845.1 Tonatia bakeri
TCTCCCTTCCCCTCTCTAAAAATAAATAAATAAAATATTTAAAAAGAAAAAAAAAAGAAGAATAAAGAGAAATGACAACTGAACACACTGTTTGATTCTGAATTAGACTCTGGACCACAGAAAGGAACATTTCTCTTTGCTCTAAAACACGTTTTTGGGACAATTGATGATTTTCAAATTGGGTCTATAAATTAGATAACAGTGCTATAGCAACATTAATTTCCTGATTTTGGTTACTGGACCATGCTTATGTAAGAGAATATCTTTCTTTTTAGATAATACACACTGAAGTATTTAGGAGTAAATGAGCATCATGACTGCAGCGTCCATTTCAGGTTCAGAAAATACATTAATAATAACTTAATAAATAAGTTATGTGATAAGATAAAGCAAATATGGTATGATGAAGCAAACATGGAAAAACATTAAGATTTTGCAGAGAGAATTTCTTGGGAGAAGAATAAACAGGAGGTTCTTTGGTTTTTTTTTTTTTTTTTGCAACTTTTCCTTAAGTATAAAATAATTTCAAAATTGAAAGAAAAAAAACTTTTTAGGAAATAGCCTATAAGTACCATAGCCTCATCTTCCAGAGGAAACTGAGGCACAGAGAGGTTCAGTAAGTTGCTCAAGGGCACACAGCTAGTAGGTGACAGGGCTGGGATTCCAACCCAGGTGGTCTGCTTTGCCAGGTTCAAGACTCTAGCCACCTTGCCAGCCTAAAAATGCTCCCCCTTTGCCAGCGCGCTCTGCCTCACCTCCCTCTCCTGCAGCTCCTCAAGGGAAGTTTGGAGGATGGAGAACATCATCTTGATCAGTTTCTCGTTCCTTGAGGTCTATAGGGAGAAGCCAAAGAATTTATACAGGAAAGCCTAGGAGAGGGAGGGGACTGGGTCATGCATAGCTTGGAGTAAGGTTAAGGTGGGCATTTCCAAGACTAGCTACCACCTTCGCCCACAGCCCCATCCTCCACCCGGCCCTCTTGCTCTCTGAGGCATCTGGATAAGGCAGCAATCCCAGGAGCATGTGTGAAAGGGAAAAGAATGCTGCATCCCTAATTTCTCAGCATCTTAGGGATCATCCTTCACAAACTTTCTCTCTTCTGATAGGGGATTCAAGGGTTGGAGAAATTTTAGTTTAAAGTAAATAGTTAATAAGCCTAGTAGGTAATGCATACATTCAAGTTATTGTTTTAGGAACTACAGATGTGGCTCATCCTGACTTCTGGGAGATACAGCCAACCTCCTGGGGCACCACTAAAGATTACCACCTGGGAACAAGCGGAGACACATCCAGGCCACTGTGTTCCAGGGAGAGACAGATAACCACCCTCCTGAGGGAACAGCTAACCAGCCAGGGCGAGAATGCTACCGTTTTTTTTAATCTAATTTTCCCTGAATTTCAAACCCTCTCACCTCACTTTGTACATTCCCTGTTGTGAAAAGGCTGGCTTGAAAGAAAATTAAGATGGTCCCTTAGGGTAGGAACCCACTGTCTTCTCAGGTCTCTGGCCATCTGAATAAAGCGCTCATAAAGATTCAGGCCGAGTCTCTGCTGATGGGGCCTGGCAGGTGACAGGCAGCATGAATGCTGGCGTTTCCGGTTTCGCTTCCACATACTCCGCACTTCTAGCTAGGACGTAAAAAACAGCTCCTTAAATTTGCATAATTTTAAAATCCAAATTGCATAATTGGAAAGGTACTCTTAGGTAGTCCTTCTCTCTCCCTTCTCTGAATTTCAGTGGCCTTTGTCCTTGCTTACTGCACCTTGCCTAGCCAACCCTGTAATGCCAGTCACCGTGGACTCACCCACTCCCTACCTCAGGGTGGTCTCTGCACTTCTTATTTCTCTGTCTAGAACCTTCTTCCCTGGGCTCTTCAAAATGTCTCATCCCATCTGTCAGATCTCACCTCGGTGAGCCTTCCCTGACCTCCAGCTCACCACGTCTCAGGTGAGGATCAAGCTCAGGAGCAGTGTCTACCCAGTTCATTGCTCTGCCCCAGTGCTAACAGTGCCAGACTCAGCAGGCACACAGGACCTACAGCTGTGCAGTGAGCATCTTAATGCACTCCCAAACAGCCCCTCTATGGACATCTGTCCCCCTCTGGCGGATGCTCATGGTGTGTCCTTCAGACCTTAGGGTTCCTTCCCTTCAACCGGCTGCAGGCACTCTTTCCAACAGCTACAACCTGCAGCCTTCAGGGAGAAACCTGCCCTGAGGTGAGCCATGAGGGAGGGGGGACCTCCTTGCCATGGGGGCCTAGGAGCTACATTGCTTCATTGCTTACTACATTGTTCTGTCTCCTGTGCCTGCCCTGACCAACCAACCTTGGAAACCTGGAGCCAGTGACAGGGTAGAGTGGGGGCCGGCTACAAAAGCCCCCTCCCTTGTCTCCAGGCCGGAGAGACTCTGCAGGGCAGTGTCCACCCAGGGCTCCCAGGGGATCAGGCCACAGCCTTGCTTGGCCTCTCCTCCCCCTCTATTTCCATGCTAAATCACTTGACAAGAATCCTCACCTGACCTAAGGCACCTACTTTTCTGTGTAGCTGGCAAATGACCACACATCTTCCCAGACTTACTCACTCCTCTGCAGGAGACTCACCCTCCCAGTTTGCCCAGGATGGAGGTGGTTCCCCAGTTTCCACTGGTAGCTGGGGCTACATTCAGCCATTGGCACCATAACAGTGGGGAAAAGACTGTATATTCCAGTCCAGTCCATAGCTCAAAACCTTGCTAAACTATTACCCCAGACTTTCTCCTCTAGCAGTCAATGGTCCCCTAGGGGGGCTCTATTTTCTCACCTAATAAACCATCTACAAGTCGATTACCTCTTCTGCATTGTCAGTGATGCTCCAGGAGGCACACCTGAGGAAAGGCTCGCTAATAGCCAATGGTGACAAAATTTTCTAATCTCAGACACCCTTCTCACAAACACTACTTGTGGAATTCTCCTCAACACAATACCCTGTATCTCTGGGGGAATTCCTAACCTGGGAATGAAACAAATCTCATACATACCGCTTTTCAAAGCCAACCATTCCCAGCCCGCCTTTAGAGAAAACCTCACCAAAAACAGCTTACTGCCAAGGCAAGCCATCCTACCCAGTTAATGAATTCCTCCCACAAGAAAGAGAGGACTGTATCACTGTACTGCAGCTCTCAAGTTGCTATACATTTTGGAATGAGGGGGGCTCTATCTTTACTCAAGTCATAAATAGCACAAGTTTCTGCAGCCCTGTAATAGACCCCCTGGTTGCAGCCTCGCTGGCAGCACAGGGATTACAATGGTGGGGCACCAAATACCCAAGGACCAAGCAACTAGTCAAAGGCAGACAGGTCTCTGTAGAAACCCAGCCAGTTAAGCTGGCAGAAATTGCTTTGATGGCAGAAATACCTCCCTTGACAGGAGTATACTAGATTTGCAAATCCCAGGCATACTGGGCCCTCCCTCCACAGTAGCAGGCAACCTGATCCCTTGGGTATGTTCTTCCTGACATCTCCATGGTGTGGGAGAACGCCTCCCTCCCATTCCCATTACAAGGACAGGGACACCTTTCCAAGAGGGCTGGTCCCCTCATTCCTCTAATACCACTCACTGGGGTTCTCTCTGCCACGGGAGCAGCAGTAGGAGGAGCTTCATTAGGAACCCACCACCGCCTGTCACAGAAGCAGCTGAGTCACTAACTAAAACAGGGGAAATGCTCGCAGCACTCCAAGGGCAACTGGACCCATTAGCTGCAGTTGCCCTCCAAAATCGAAGGGCATTAGACTCCTCACAGCCTCAGCGGGAGGAACATGTTTGTACCTCAAGGAAGAGTGTTGCTTCTACATTAACAAGTCAGGGCAGATCCAGCAGAACGTCCAAAGCATCCTTGAATCTGCATCTAGGATCAAAAGTTCAACCTGTTTTGGGGATTCAAATTCATGGCTCATGTTTTTACTTCTTCCCTTTGCAGCACCGTTATTAATTATACTAATGATACTATTATTTGGACCCATGATAATCGACTTACTAACTAAATTTATCTCTTCTAGAATAGAGGCTATAAAGCTGCAAATGACTGTCATGAATGACTATCAACCTCTGGGACCAGAGGTTCCAGGCATCTATCGTGGGCCAATGCAAGGACACTTTCCTCCCCCTCCTCTGACCGACACATACAGCATCCCTGACAGTCCCAGAGATTCTTCACCAACTTCCAGGTAGCATAGGGTGAGTTTCATGGTTCTCAATAGGCACGGTCTACTGTCCCATCCAAGCCGGAAGCAACTACAGAAGATAGACCTTCACCCCTCAGCAACCCAAAAAGGAATTTTTGAGAACCATGTCTCTTAGGGGGAAATGAGGGAGCATAAGAAGAACTCTGAGATTGCGCTGCTATTACTGACCAGTGTCTGGCTAGCATCCTGGTTGCCAGGAAATACCTTTTATCACTTAGGTAGAATGAATAGTAAACCAAGGCAGGGAGGAGAAGGGAGACATGTCTCACCCACTAACTTAGTAGTTCTGAGCCTGGTGTGATAATATTGCCAGGTGTTCCAAACATCACAAGAAACACTATGTTAGCTCCAGAGGAGGGCAGCCCTTGAAATCCTATGTAGCATTTCCACTATATACTAGAAAGAAAACCTTGAAACTGTGTTTTCACCCCAAGGCCTAGAATGTGGAAGAGGGTCCACAAAGCCCAAAGAAGCAGCCCATAAAACAACTTTGGTTAACTGTCCACCTCTGTTACTATCTGTTTTATGAGGGAGTCCCTAGTGCTTACAGAGGAAGCCCATAAATAACTTTCGGTAACTGCCCCAACTTTAACTGCCTCCTGTCATATACCTGTTTTACAACAAGATGAACAAATGGAGTCTGGAGTAAAATAAGGATTTGGGCTAACAGACCCCACACATCCCTAAGTTTGGGTAGTCATGTCCCTGCAGAGAAACTGGCACCACATTTACCTGTTAATCAATATATAACTCCCATATTATGGGAGTAATCAATTTTTTACTGCCATCCCACCAACTACGTAGGTCCTCAGAACAAAGGACTCACACTCTCTCTCTCTCAGGGGCTTGGGGTGCTCTTGGCTTTCTGGCCACCCAGGCCTTTAGCTGTCCTTACTTTCGCCACCCTGCTTTGCCCTGAACCTATGCCTTTCACCCACCCCCTCCTTAGCTAGGCCTGTTCTCTTCCCTGGGAACAGATCACTAATAAACTCTGATTGTACGCTAATATATTTGCTGATCTGTAATTCTTTACATGTGTCAGCAAGAAGAACCTAGGTCTAGACTTCCAGCCAAGATAGAGGTGTAGGTAGACACACTGTGCCTCCTCGCATAACCAAGATAGGAACAACAACAACTTAGAAACAGAGTAACAACCAGAACTGACAGTAAATTGAACTGTATGGAAGTCCGACAACCAAGGAGTTAAAATAGACACGTTCATCCAGACCGGTAGGAGGGGTGGAGCGGGGTGCAGAGGGGTCATGCGGCACAAAGAGCATTGGGACCAGGCGTGTTAAGACTGCAGTGGGCAGACCCTGGGCGTGCAAGCAGCATCTGGCAGACCCCAGCCGAGGGGTGGCAACTGGCAGACCCAGTGAGGCAGCGATTGTGAAGCAAGGTACTACGCTCAACACAGGGTCCCAGCACTAGGAAATAGAGCTTCGGGACACTGAAGACACCTGTGGGGGCTGAGGCACAGGGAGAGACTCTGGGCCTCACAGGAGAGGTCCTTGGAAAGTCCCACAGGGTGCACAAGCCCACCCACACAGGAATCAGCACGAGAAGGTTCAGTTTGCTTGGGGGAAGTGGCGGAAGGGACTGAAATTGGCAGAAAGTAGAGCAAGCGCCATGGTTCCCTCTCAGACCCCGTCCCCACGTACAGCATCATAACCCAGCGACTGGGTTGCCCCATCCCAGTGAACACCAAAGGCTCTGCCCCTCATACATAACAGGTGCAACCAGACCAAAAAAAAAGAGATGGCTCAAATAGAAGAACAAATGAAAGTCCCAGAACCCATCCTTTTAAGCGACCAAGAGATAGCCAACCTATCAGATGCACAGTTCAAAGCACTAGTGATCAGGATGCTCATATAATTGGTTGATTTTGGTTGCAAATTAGGTGAAAAAATGAAGGCTACAATAAGTGAAATGAAGAAAAATAAACAGGGAACTAATAGTGATGGAAAGAAAAGCTGGGTCTCACATCAATGGAGTGGACTAGAAGGAAGAAAGAAACAACCACACAGAAAGAATAAAGAAATAAGAATTCAAAAAAATGAGGAGAGGCTTAGGAACCTCTGGGACATCTTGAAATGTTCCAACATCTGAATTATAGGGGTACCAGAAGGAGAAGAGTAAGAGCAACCAGTGGAAAACTTATTTGAACAAATAATAAAGGAGAACTTCCCCAATCTGGCAAAGGAAATACACTTCCAGGAAATCCAGGAAGCTCAGAGAGTCCCAAACACGTTGCACCCAAGGAGGAACACACCAAGGCACATCATAATTACATTAGCCAAGGTAAAAATGAAGGAGAGAATCCTAGAAGCAGCAAGAGATAAGGAGACAGTGAGCTACACAGGAGTTTCCATCAGACTGTCAGCTGATTTCTCAAAAGAGACCTTACAGGCAAGACGAGGCTGGAAGTATTCCAAATCATGAAAGGCAAGGACCTACATCCAAGATTGCTCTATCCAGCAAAGCTTTCATTTAGAATGAAAGGCCAGATAAAGTGCTTCTCAGATAAGGTCAAATTAAAGGAGTTCATCATCACCAAGCCCTTATTTTATGAAACGTTAAAGGGACTTATCTAAGAAAAAGAAGATAAAAAACATGTATAATAAAATGACAGCAAACTCACAATTATTAACAACCACACCTAAAACAAAAATGAACTAAGCAAACAACTAGAACAAAAACAGAACCACAGAAATGGAGATCACATGGAGGGTTAGCAACAGGGAAGTGGGAGGAGGAGAGGGGGGAAAGGTACAGAGAATAAGTAGCATAAATGGTAGGTAGAAAATAGACAGGGGGAAGGCGAGAATAGTATGGGAAATGTAGAAGCTAAAGAACTTATGACACATGGACATGAACTAGAGGGGGGGAATGTGGGTGGGGGAGGGTGTGTAGGGTGGAGGGGGATGGCGGGGGGTAATGGAACAGCTGTAATAGCATAATCAATAAAATATATTAAAAAAAAGAAAAAGAAGAACCTAGGTCTCTCCTATCAACAAATGGGTCACTCATACATGTTCTTTGACTAACCCCTTCCCTTTCTTTCTACCATTCCTCTCCTCCCTGCTCTCCTCTGGCAGCTGTCTTGGAAACATAAATATTTGTTAACAGTTAGAGAGCAAACAGTCTGGGAAATGTAGCCTCTTTCCTGGAACCCCTCAGAGCCCCCCAAAATGTTGTTCAATGACAGGAAAACAAGGTTCGAAATCGGGAGACATGGATTCAGGTGCCAGTATTACCAACAACTTCCTCTAAGAGCAACAGTAGGGGTGAAGACTCTGTTTCTTGGACTGTGTTTCTTCATCTGCAACAGTAGGGGTGAAAATGGCTACCAGGTTGTTAGGCTTTTGAGTTAATAAAGCACCTTCACAGCTTCCCTTTTTCAATCCTCATTCACTCTCCTGTGATGCAGAAGCTACTTTTGCTGCTTCCCAAGTGAGGCCACTGAAATCTCACAGATGCTAACCCAGGAGCACACAGAAAAGCCAGGGCAGGACCCCAGGCCTTCTCCACCACAGACCTTGTGCTCTGTGAGCAAGGGAGCCTCTACTTCTTCCTCAGCTCTGTATTCCCGACACGAAGCACAGTCCCTGGTCTATGGTGTGCCCTCAACTATTACTTGGATTAACTTGAAAAAATCTGACTTTAAAATCAATGATCTTTCCACTGCACCCAAGTACCAGCTCCGTTCTATTACAGAAAACCAGGAGGTGCAATGAAGACAGCAGAGAGCTAAGCTCTTGACAAAGCCTCAGACACTAAGGAAATGCATAGCACTTTGATGTTTCTGAAGTGCCAGTGGGACCACCAGCTCCTGGTCCTCTCCACCCTTGAATTCCCAGGACGCAGGGACACCGGCTTGCTCTTCCCCCATGGCCTGTACTTCACACATATTCAACCCCCTGTGTGACCACCAGGCTCCTCCACCCATGGCCTCCACCCCAACCTCCTCCCTTGCAACCACCACACACCCAGACACACCTTCTCGTCTCTGTCTCCGTCATTGCTGAAGGAAGTTACCATCTTCAAGATGACTCTGATGAACTGCTGCAGCCAGTTGTCATCATCAATGGCCACTAATGATTGCCTTAAAAACTGAGGAAGGGGAAGGGAAAGGACCACAAAGGACAGTGGCAGGGCTTCTCTGCCCCACAGAAGCAGGGTCAAGAAGAAGCAAGAGACAGGGGTCATGGTCAAACTACATGGTCAAACTACATGACTGGAGAATGATAATATGTGACAATGATGGTAATGCCAGTTACATGTGTGAGGCCTTTTGCAATTTACAAGACCTGCTCCAATGTTATCCTGTTTAATTCTAGAGGACAAGAGGAACTTGCATTTCACAGATGAAGAACCTGAGGCATGTGAAGGCTAAGTAACTTGCCCAAGGACATACACCTAGGACCCTTTCCCTTACTCCCCCTGATGGTAGGGCCTTGAGGGTGTGGAAGGTGAATCAAGGCTTAGCATAGAGTCAGAGACTGAGGCAGGGCCAGGAGGCAAGGGGACCACAGAAAGAGCTTCCCTGAGCCTCTGTCTCTAGGGGCCTGGGGCTCTCCTCCCTCAGGATCCTGAGGAGGGAAAAGGAGGCAAGTGTGGAGGGAGGTAGCTCGTGGGGACTACTTACCTGGAGCAGCCTGTCCTCCCATTCCTTCTGACTCAGGTTCTCCTCAGAGTGGTCTAAGAAAGGCAAGAGCATGATACCTGCCCAGCCAGGGGGGAAAACAATGAAACACCATGCAGCACTGAGCCTACAGAATAACTTCTCCCCTACTTCACAGGGGTCCCAAAGATGAATGACTTTCCAAAGGTCAGACAGACACAGCTGGCCAGTGTCAGAGCAAGGATACAAAACTGGTCTGTCCATTTCCAAAACCCACACTCTTCCCTGATCCTCCGCCCATAAGAAGGGGCAGGAGTCATTCTGGGAACTCTGGAGCCACAGAACTCTGGACTGAGTATCTGCCCAGTGCCAAGCATCACCCAAATAAGCAGCCCCATTCAACACCATCTCAGAGGGACAGAGAGGCTCATCCCAGTGTCCCTCAACCCAAGGAAGGTCCATCCTGCACCTTGAGACTCCGCCTCTTTTGGAGTCTGCCCACTGTCTCAGCTGCATTCCTCCCCGCTCCTCAGCAATCTCTTACCTTCCAGTATCTTCAACATCTGCGGGATGGCCTGGTTCCACAGCTGGCCCACATTGGAGTGGATAATAGGGTGCAGGGCATAAAGTAGCCTTAGGGAACTTGCACCCAGCTCCTTTACCCTGTGAGGCTTCTGGAAAAATACCTGAGAAGCAAGAAAAGCAAGCAGGACAAAGAATTGAAAAAAGGGAAAAGAAGGAAGAAGATTAGAACAAACCAACAGAATGGTAGAGCTGGAGCTTTCTTTTCCACCTGTTGAACCCTACATCCTCCAAGATGCTTTTGAAACATCACCTCTTCTGTGATGCCTTCCTGACTTCTGGACCCCATGTCAGCTCGTTGTCCTTCAAAGATCCCATTGCACCCTGTGTATTCGCCTATTAGTACATTGATCACACTGGATTATAGATGGTTATTCCCAGGCTTGTCTTCCCACTAAGACTGTACAGCTCAAGGGTAGGGCTACTTTTATCACTCTATGTGTTAGACATTTTGAACACTTGGAGTGATGTCTCCAAGTCAAAATGTCTAGCACATAATGTCTGGGCAAATAGAGAAACTCAAAACAGAGGTCAGAAAGGCATATGGACTTGTCCAAGGTCAACAGAAAGCAGCTCACTTAAAGGCCACATAAGAGACAGGCTGGGCCTTTTTCATCACCTACTCCTTCCCCACCTCTAGACCCCACCACTATGCTACCACTTCCCTCCTCCAATGACATTGGCCCCCATGATCCTAGGTCTCATCTATTTATTCCATGTCCAGCATAATGCCTGAAATAGAGCAGTACTCAACTCTTTGTGAATGACTGTACAGATGGATGGAAGAGGGATGGGAGGATGGACAGATGAATGCATGGGTGGATGGATGGGTAGATGGGAGAACGGATGGATGGAGATGCAGTATTCATCCCGGCACCACTTACCACAAGTGGAGTCAGTAGTCTCTGTGGTGAGATGACCTCAGTGGCTAAGTTAAAGAGAAGATAAAAGAAGAGAACAGGGTTAGTGCTCACTCCAGGATGCCCAGCCTCCAGACTCCACTGGCAGTTCCCCATCAGTACTTCAGAGGAGGAGAAAGAGCGAAGTGGAGAGGGAACATCAGTGTCAATGCCACGGGCGCTTGTGACATTTTGACTCAGCCTAAAAACAAAGCATTTTGGCCCATGAAAAACATACACATACTAACTAATGTGCTGAGCAGACACCCTAAGTCCACCCCTGACTCCCTCTGGGATTAGAGGTCAGGGATGGCGTGAGCCCAGAGCACAGCTCAGAGCTGGGGCAAAGGAAGAACCGAGGTTCAGGAATGTCTGCGTATTCATTACTTTGTGATTAACAATGCTCATACGTCTGGACTCCAGTGTTTTAAAGTGAGACATAAAGGCAAGAAGGAACTGTGTCTTCCAGAGGCATCCCCTTTCATCCATGGGGCCAAATGGCCTTAAACTGCTGCCTTATTCTTCCCATCATGGCCCAGGCTTGGAACCTGCAGCCTCCCCCGCAAATCTGGACCCTCTCCCCTGCACCCACCACTCCTGCAGTGTCTAAGCCAGCCTCCCACCTCAGCACTCCATGGTCATGACAGCCTGAGTTTCCACAGCGAGCACCTGTCCCCAAGTGGCCCGGCTCTGGTACTTACGCATGAGGTGAAAGTCACTGAAGTTGGGAACCTCGCCCAGGGAGAGGACCTTCAGAGCCTTTCCTGTGGCTGCCTTATTCAGGGGCACAATGGCTGAGATGTCACTGGGGTAACATGCCAAAGTGATCAGTTTGGCCAAAGTTACCTGTCAGGAGATGTGACAAAAATGTCAATGCCAAGCCTCAAATCAATTCCAGTCGTAAGTTCTCCAACCCCGTGACCTTGTCTTTTTTTTTCCTGGAGGAGCATTTGAGCCTCTATACGCAGCCCCCCTAACCCATTCACATTCATTTTCTCTCTCCTCTCTCCCTCCCCTCCCCATTTGCCTTCCTCCTTCCCTCTCCCTCCCTCCTTCCCTCTCCATATCAGTAAAATACAACCAAGGTAAGGATTAAAATTACACCAGGCAGGATTTAATTAGATAGATGGGGGCTTCTTGAAATTTGGAATGTATGACTTCCTAATCAGCTTCATTGGGGAACCTTCCAGGGACAGAAACATGCTGAAGGTCAAGAGGCAAAACTTACTGGGAGGGACAGTAAATCTCATGTTCTCTTCTTCCCATGGCCCTTTATGTAGCTCTGAAGCAAATCAGCTCATATGAGCCTCCAGGAATCCCTAAAGGTTGCTAATTACAGGCAGGGAATATAATTACCCCCCTCTTTTACGAAAGAAGACACTGAAGCTAAGACAACAAGTTACTCAAGATTTTACAGCTAGAAACTCGCTGAGCAGGACTGAAGCTCAGGCTTCCAGATCCACCACCCAGTGGCCCTTTTTTGTTCTTTTGTTGCACTGATTACTTCTCAGAGGTGCCCAGGCACTTGAGTGGAACCAAACTGAGGTGGAGAGGGTGGAAGAGACAGCACAAGGGATTAGAGGTGGGTGGGGGTGATGTAGACTGTGGTCTGAGGGCCAGGATAGTGATTGGGGCGCCAGGGAAGGAGACAAAGGAGAGGTCGGTTTGACCCTAGATGTTTCTACCCTTTGAAGAATTCTTGAAGAGATGATTCGAATGTCCTCTTCATTCTGGAATAAGAAAAAGAAAGATTTAAATCTGAAGCTAATGCTAGCTAAGTCTCTCGGTCCAAGTCTTCTCCTGGCTTACTGCTCAGGGTTTTAGAGGCCAAAGGTCCTTCCCACATGCTAGGCTACCCTCTTTATGCTTCCAACCCTGCCTTTCACTTCTTCCCTCCCCTGAGACCTGCTCCCATCCTTGGTCCCCTCTCTGCCCAGCCCCTGCTCACTGTGGGGTCAGGCTCGCTGAGCTGAGCAAGGTAGTAGATGATGGAGTTTGCCTCTGGCAGAGAGAAGTAGTTATGCTGGCTCAGCAGCTCGATGAATTCTAATAGAACCTTTGGCACCTGTGGGGTTACAAACCATCATAAGACAAGACAGGAAGGCATGTCAGTGACTGCCAGTATGACCCTTCATGTTCCAGGTGAGGACACAGAGAAGGGAAGCAGGTGGGAGGCTCAGATCTCCTGACTCCAAGCCCCATGTGACTCTTCAGTGGGCTCTGGGTGATGACAGACCACCAGCCACTGGACCTGACCACTTCTGTACTTTGCCCTGAAGTTCTAAATCACTTCCTGTCACCTTCCTGGCAAACTCTAAGCACTTAGCTTGCCCAAACCTTATTTCCCCGGAGGGATATGAAAATTAGCAGGAATGTTGGGTAGGAGGAGAATCCAAGTGCAGGAAAGGTCCCATGTTCTGGCCTTCCTAGGAAACGCTAGGGATCGATCCCACAAGTCCAGAGGGCCAGGCCTTAGGACTTCAGGATCTCCATCAGACTCCTGAGGAGTTAGATATTTTTCTTTAGGAATGATGCCATTGCTGTCCATTTGGCATCTAAAGCACTGCTCCCCTCTTCCCCTGTCCTGTGTGATCCTGAGCTGGAAGCAGTCTCTGCTGTCTCCAACCCTGCCTGCAGAGTGTGTTAAAATATGGTTTCTCACCGGGGACTGAATCACTATTTGGAAGATAAGATGGCAGAAAACTCACAGTCACAACAGCAAAAAGAAAACAGAATCCAAAAAAATAAAGATAGTTTAAGGGGACTCTGGGACAACTTCAAGCATATAAATATTTGTATCATGGGGTACTGGAAGGAGGAAAGGGCACAAGGAGTTGAAAACCTCTTTGAAAAAATAATGACAGAAAACTTCCCTAACCTGGTGAAGAAAACAGACATACAAGTCCAGGAAGTGTGGAGTCCCAAACAAGAGGAACCCAAAGAGGCCCACACTGAGACGTATCATAATCAAAATGCCAAAGGCTAAAGGCAAAGAAAGAATTTTAGGAGCAGCAAGATAAAAAGCAGTTACTTACCTACAGGGAAGTACCCATAAGACTGTCAGCTCTTTTCTTAGCAGAAATGTTGTAGGCCAGAAGCAACTGGCTATGGAGAACCACGCAGGATAATGTGTGCCGAGGGAGTTCGGCACAGCTGCCCCAGGCCATGATGACTGCCTGATAGATTGTTGTAAGAAAAGAATGACTTGGCCGCTGGCCACATCACTGTACCAAGAAAGAGCAGGCAATGTCCTTAGAAAAATAAAATGTACCTAGCCTTGCAGTCTGTGTCTCTCATGCTCTGCTTCAAAGCTTGCTCAATAAGTACATCTGGGAGTTCCAGCCAAGATGGAGGTGTAGGTAGAAACCCTTCCCTTCCTCACACAACAAAAAGGAGGATAACAATCAATCTAAAATCAATAAACAACCAAAATCACCAGAGAATCAAAGTGCATAGAACTCTGATAACCAAGGGATTGAAGAAAAAATCAACTAGAACAACCAGGCCAGTAAGGTGGCGGACTTCCAGCTGACTCAGGAAAACCCAGAGGCAGCTGAGGGGTGGGGCTGTGCAGGAGGGCCTGACTTAAGGGGAATACTGAGACTCAGAGATGACTGTGGGCTAAGGCTGGGGTTGCTGCGGCGAGAGGTACTTCCAGTCTGGCATGAGAGTCTGTTGGAAAGCGCGCTAGAGACAAGCAGGCAAGCTGCATTGTTCCCCCTCTGTCCCCTCCCCCACAGGCAGCACAGCAAAGAGGGTCGCCCTGCCTGGGTGAATGCCTAAGGCCCCGTCCCCTTACAACCTATCAGCTGCGCCAAGACAAAGAAATAATGGCCCAAATGAAAGAACAGAGCAAAACCTCAGAAAGAGAACTAAGCAATGAGGAGATAGACAACTTATCTGATGGAGAATTTAAAGCCCTGGTAATCAAAAATGTTCACAAAACTGATTGCGCTTGGTCAAAAAACGAAAGAACAAATGAAAGATACCCAAAATGAAATAAAGCAAAATATTCAGGGAACCAACAGTGACAAGAAGGAAACCTGTATTCAAAGCAAAGATTTGGAACAAAAGGAGGAAATAAACATCCAACTGGAGCAGAATAAAGAAACAAGAATCAAAAAAAATGAAGAGAGGCTGAGGATTTTCTGGGACAACCTGAAACATTCCAATATCCAAATAATAGGGGTGCCAGAAGGAGAAGAACAGCAGCAAGAAATTGAAAACTTATTTGAACAAATAATGAAGGAAAACTTTTCCAATCTGGCAAAGGAAATAGACTTCCAGGAAGTCCAGGAAGCCCAGAGTCCCAAAGAAGTTGGACCCAAAGAGGAACACACCAAGGCATATCATTAATTAAGTTACCCAAGATTAAAGACAAAGAGAAAATCCTAAAAGCAGCAAGAGATAAAGAGACAGTTACCTACAAAGGAGTTCCCAAAAGTCTATCAGCTGATTTCTCAAAAGAGACCTTGTAGGCAAGAAGGGGCTGGAAAAAAGTATTTGAAGTCATAAAAGGCAAGGACCTACATCCAAGATTGCTTTATCCAGCAAAGCTTTCATTTAGAATGGAAGGGCTGATAAAGTGCTTCCCAGATAAGGTCAAGTTGAAGGAGTTCATCATCACCAAGCCCTTATTATATGAAATGTTAAAGGGACTTATCTAAGAAAAGGAAGATAAAAATATGAACAATAAAATGACAATAAATTCACAACTATCAACAAATGAACCTAAAAGAAAAGAAAAACAATGAAAAGAACTAAGTAAACAACCAGAACAGGAACAGAATCAGAGAAATGGACATCACACAGAGGGAGTTCAGAGGGGAGGGG
>PVIA01017625.1:0-15167 GCA_004024845.1 Tonatia bakeri
ATGGTCTCTCTGTTTCTGAAGGTGATGTTTATCATTTCTAAGCATGTTTAAATATTTTTACTACTCATTTACACACGTATCCACAACAGTATCGTGTACTGTTTAGTATGCTACACAATTTTATAGCCAGCACCTCATGGTGTGCATGAAATATTTCTTGCACATAATCCTAAAAAAGAGGAGCCAGTATGTCAGCATTCTGATCAAGTGCTTTTCTGATTGGGATAGTCTCGTGAAAGGGGATTTTTAATGCATTCTCACTTGAAATGCAGCAGACACCAACCACAGTGAAATGAAGGAGATAATTTTAAAAATTGGGCAAAGGGAAAGTAAAAAGGAAGGCAAGTTTAGCAATAAAAGGGAAGTGAAACACTCCCAGTGTGGGGGAGGGGGTGGGAGTGGAGTCCTTTGGTCTGTAACCCAGGAGGTCTGTGAGAAACCTCCGAAGCTTTTGCTAATCTGAAATTCCACCAGCTGAGAAATAAAACACTGCCGGGTTATTGAAGAAAGGTCTTGGCACCTTCAGTACGGGAAATGAAACTCTTCATTTTGCCACTGACTTGTAGATTTGTTATAACCACCTTCCTCCCATCTTTCAAAGTCTGAGGAACAGGCTGGAGTTAGAGGTGTGATCTGCGACACTGCCTAGTGGACGGCAGCAGGGCAGCAGTGGGAGGCAAAGCAGCAGTTTTGCTCACCTGGTGATAGCGCACTGAGGTGTTTTTGCACCTATCCACATTCGAATCTATGTGAAATGAGTCCCTTAAGCAAATACACAACTTTTCAGCCTGAATGAATGAGGCCTGAAGTCAAACAATTAAACATCCACCACATGCAATAAAATAAGCACTTTACAAGCTATCACTTCAATTCAGAACATATGTATTGAGGGTCCACTAGGGAAATGGGCAGCATAATAATTAAGAGCATGGATCCAGGAGGAGGGTGGCTCTGAAGGAGAAAAGGAAGGCAAGAGAAAGCTCCATCTCTGTATGACCGGACTTACATGTATATACAGAGGCCGTCAATGCAGTGGCCATTCAGGCGCACTCTACTCTTGGTTATGAGAGCCCCTCGGAGGTGCAGGAAGGGCTGGTGGAAGCATTGTTATCACATCATTCAACAGATTTTCATCTGCACTTTGGCAAACCGTTCTTCAGAACTTGTCTTCCTGAGATTCCACCTTTCACCTGCTTACCCCTCAGTGCAGAACCCCCTGGCCCTAGGGACAGTCCAAGCCCTGTTCCAGCTCTCTGGTTGTTTCAGACCCTGGACATTTTAAATCCTGCTATAATCTTTGAAAGCAAAGAAGCTGAATTTAAAAAAAAATTAACTCTACTGCATTAAATTACTGAGTTAGAAAGGAAGCTGCTCAGTTTGGTCCTCAGCCAGTCGGCCTTCACCCCCCTACTTTTCACTCTTGATTTTTAAGCTGAAAGACACCCAAGTCAGATTCCACAGGGCTGTGGTGAGGAATGAGGCTGTGAAGTCAAGGACGGAGTCTTAGCTTTCATGAGGTTCCAAGTTCATTTACATTTTTCCTCCAACACTCAGCACTTTGCTTGGGGTGAGCTTGTTTGGGTCCTTTTGAGTGCCCCCTGCAGCCTGGAGGACAATGGCAGGGATTAAATTCTCCTCCAAGGAAGGCTCCTCCCAAGAAGGAAGAACAATATGTGAGTTAAGCGAATAACTACCTCATAGCACCTCAGGCCAAGGAAGGGGCTGCTCTCCTCTCTCCTGCTTCCCCACCTCCTTCTGCCCCTCCTTCCCCCGCTCCTTCCTCCTCTCCTTCCCTACTTCCATGGAAAGGACATTACCCCACCTACACACCAGACCCCAGAAACAGGTATGAAGAACAGGGTGGGCAAGAAGGGGAGAGGGAGAGAAAGGGATCCCTGGCCAGAAGGGATCAAGTCCCCATCTCTCCTGAAATGCCCAGCCCCAGTCTCTCTCCCTAAGCTTCCCTGGCCACTACCATTGAACAGAATGACCCTTTCCTAACCCAGATGTGGGCAATGGAAACACACTGACACCTTTTCTCAGCTCAGTTGAGGTCAATCAACTGAAAAAAAACTCAGGAGGTGGAAATTGTTAGGACAGAGTCACTCAAGAAACCAGACGGACACAGCAAGCTAAGGAGTAGGGTTTATTAGTGGGGAGTAAGAGGGAAAAGTGAAGCCAACCAAGGGAGGTTAGGACTTGCTCAGTTGTTCTTGGGGCAGGGTTTTTAAGCACAAAAACGCGTGAAGGGTAACTGGTTGGGGTGTCAGTGTGATTGGCTAGAGCTGGTTGCTGGGTGCCTTTTCTGCTGATTATTTTTTCGGATACATCTTGTCAGGCTCAAGTTAAAGCTGCACCCTCTTATACCGTTTAGGCCAACCCCAGACCCCAGTCTGAGCTGGGCATCTGTCTGTCCTGGGTAGAGTTGGTGGGCAGTTTCCCAGGCAGGCATTTTCCCAGGCTACAGTTTCCCGCCTGGTGATTTTCCATTCCTCCTAGGCCTACCTAGGTCTGTCAGAAATACTCATGGCATTTTCCTAGCGTACATCTCTCTTTCTTTTAAGGTTATAATGAAAGCTGCTAGTACTGAGTCCTACCAGGTGCTGAGCATGGGACTAGGTTTCTTAGCAATAGAAATCCATGTAAGACACAGTTCAGGTAACTGAGGCACAGAGAAATAAAAGGACTTGCCCAAGGCCCACGGTGGAGTCCAGGTCTCCTTATTCCAAAGTTCAAGCTCTGTTACTCACAGAGCCCCCTCTGGGCAAGAGGGGCTCCTGCCCTGGGTTCACAGCTTTACAGGGACCAAGGGGTCTGACTTCCCAGGGCCCCCTCCATGGCCCCCATTACATTCCCACCTGGTGATTTTCCAGGCGGGAATTTATGTACGTACAATTTTTTGGACATGTTAAGTGTACCCAGGAGAGCTACATGGTGTGAGACTGTGTGTCCATAGCATTAAATGTCACCATCCCTTCCCCCAACGTGGCTGTTGACCGTCAGGAAAAATCAAGTGTGCACAAGTTGCCCCTCCTCCAGTCCTGGTTCACAGAGAACCTCTGCCCCGCTCCCCCTGGGCTGCACTCCTCGCCCTCCCTCTCTTCTCGTCCTCCTTCGCTTGGATGTTAGCTTCCCTCCTTACCTTGGACATGACAGAGTCAGGGCACAGAGTAGATCAGTTGCACATGCCTCATAGGGCCAAAGCTTCCTCACTGAGTTTCTAGGACTAGTAAGAGAAAATAAGGTCCACATAGCCGAGAAGTGGAACTAAAAATTTTGGAGTAGTAAGGCCCTGAATGGGGCGGTGGGGGGGGGAATCTGTGATCATGAATCTATGGTGCGGCTTAGCTTCCACGTGCACCCAAGCCTCCGCTCCCTAGTGGTGGAAACCAGAAAGGTGAGCACCACTGCTCAATTCTCAGCCTTAATGAAAATATACAGGTGATCACAGCATACATCCTCTCTTCTACGGGATGCACTCCGAGAGTGTGGAGGACACAGACCTACAGCTTTGTGTTTTGGTAAGTGGTAGCAGTGGTGGAGGCAGGGCCTGGGGCTCTCAGCGAGGCTGCTGTGGGTGTTGTTCACCTCCCTGCTCCACGTGAAAAGTGTTCACAGGTTACCTCCCTTCCTTTCCTGTCTACACCCCTGAGAGGCTGTGGAAAGACCTGAGTGTGTGGCACAAGTGCACGGAAGTGCATAGTTACTTCAGCTCTTTGCTAGGAACTGTGGACCCAGAGTGCCTCAGAAACTGACAGGAGATGGTTAAAGGGCAATGCAAGGGCGTAGCGAAGCTGGGAGGAGGAAAGTACATGATTTATGTGCTTGGGGAAGACATCTCCATGTACCATCAAGTAACACCTACGTCACTTTGTCGCCACTAGAAGTAAACTGGATTCAAAAGTAGCGACATGAAAATTGACCCATGACCTAAGTTGCCCTGCCTCCTGCCCACCAGGAAGCCCGGTTCTGATGGGGTTCAGAGAAATGATAATTTTCCTCTAAAAAGTGGCTTTTTAGATGTTAGAAAAGTAACTCTTGTACCGTAGACACAGAAGTGGGTATGTATGTATTGTGTAGAGGAAGGAGGCCCCTGCTATGCCGGTATGCTGCACACTAGGGTGGATGTGATTGTGTTGCGACAGGGCAGGGCAGGTCCACAGTATTCTTGCAGACAGAAAAATATGCACAGAACCATTGGGATGTCCGGCATGCCTGTATTCATGGGTGGGTGAGCTATGCACACTGCAAGCTGCATGTCTCCCTGCATGTCACATGTTGTGGCCCCTGCTCCCCAGTGTGACACCCATCATGGTACTGGTCGCCTTGCACTGTCTCTCATCATTGCCCCCAGCAGAGAGTCCCTACCAGTTTAATTATTAGAGGGAAACAAAGCTGGCAATATGCCAGAAACTATGTAACATAATTCTGCACACGTGAGCCCACTTCATGTTATGGGAACAGTTTATCGGATCCAGTCTCAAGGCCATGAGAACACTGCTTATCAGGCCCCTCCAAGGCTATGGGAACACTGCTCCCCTCAGGTACCCAGACACCTGGGTGAGGAAGCCAGACTGCCTTCACTTACCCTACATTGTGCTTAAGCCAAGACTAGGGTGTGTGCTACTTAAAGATGGGCTATATCTGTCACACTCCTCTGTCTTCAAACAAACTTTAACTCGAAAATCAATTTCTGCTGGTTGGTCACCCTGGGCAAGGAAGCAACTCTTCCCTGATGACAGCAACGCAGGGCAGATGGATCACACAGTCATCAATGATGGGAATGTTCACGGTGCATCCACACAGCACCTGCAGAGAAATGAGAGAGTGAGGAAAAGCTCAGAGGATGACTGAGTGGAAAGGAGGAGAATAAATGAAGAGGGGAAAGAATGCGGGGGTGGGGGAGGAGTGGGTGTGTCTCCATCATTGCTAATCAGCCACTTCCTCTCTGTGCCCCTTCCCCAACCACCTGACTCAGGCTCTACCTGCTGATGACTGACTGGAACACTGACAAGGTAAGATGGACTTGGTACCATCTTGGGAAGAGTGTGTGTATGTGTTCAGAGCAGGTGGTGGTAGAGGAAAAGGCAAGTGCTTTCCTTACAGCCATTCTTTCAGACATTGTGCAGGATGTTGTACTCAATGCAAGCAGTTGGCCTATCAGAGCTGAGGTGTCCTCTGTGGTCCCTATGTGCTTGGTAGAGTGATGGGATGTCTTCTTCAGGACATGGACAGTGCGTGCATCACAGGTGGGTCCTGCGATTTTTTTTTTAAGATTTTATTTATTTATTTTTAGAGAGGGAAGGGAGAGGGAGAAAGAGAGAGAAACATCAATGTGTGGTTGCTGGGGGACATGGTCTGCAACCTAGGCATGTGCCCTGACTGGGAATTGAACCTGCGATGACTGGTTCGCAGCCCACACTCAATCCACTGAGCTACGCCAGCCAGGGTGGTTCTGCGATTTTTACAAGGGTGCAGTTTTGCTGGGCCCACCTCAGACCACTACTCAGCCCACCAAAGCCAACCTGGGAAAATGTTCTAAAGGACATCCATGTGGTATCTGGGTCAATACCATCAAAGGGCTGAGTAGAATGACTGCAAAACAAACAAACTAACTAAAAAAGAACCATGAAATAGAGTTCCTGAAAGGAAGAGTCCTGTGAAATAAAGAAAAGTGTCACTAGAGCCACCTGCTCTGCCATTTCCACTCGGAGAGAAGAACTTAGAATCAGTGTAGTTCATCCTGGCTCTACTTCAGTCTCTTTACCTGCTGTGGCTCCCACGTCTAGACCTGGAGAAGCAACTTTTACCTCCTACAGAGAGATTCACACAGAGCAAGTAAAGCCTGGGAAGACAGTCTCCTTTTTATTACATAATTAGTACTACACATTAATTTAAAAATCTGATTCTCCTAACTCAAAGTTCAGACAGGATGAGTAACCACCTAAGTAGAAAATGCAGGCCTAGGCCATTCAGAGGAATTAATCCAAAGGAGCTTGATCTTTCTCAGGCTCCCACAGCCAACACTGCTCAGCCAAGGGGAGGCGCTGGCTTACAGTGCTGAACGACTGGCCACGGGCCCCAGAAGCAGCTCCACCCAACTCACTGATCATTGCTTTTCACTAGGAGTTGCTCTGCATTCTTAAATTACACAATCTAACATCACACCCTCTGACCTCCGCCTGCAGTTTTTTCCAAATTGCCCCTCCTACGCCAGTTAGTCAGGACCTACACTCTACATTACTGCCTGTTGGTCCTTACAGTTTCTCCGTGTCCATTAGCAACCTCTTGTCTTTGTTCTCTCTCTCCATGGTAGATGTTATGAACTGAATTGTGTCCTCCCCCGGCCCCTGACAAAAAAATTCATATATTGAAATCCCTAGTACATCAACATGTAACTATTTGGGTTTTAAAGAGGTTATTCAGTAAAAATGAAGCCCTCAGGGTAGGGGCCTCATCCAGTGTGTCTGGTGTCTTCACAGGAGAGGAAGAGAAACCAGAGACGGTGCACCCAGAGAGAAGGCCGTGTGAGGACACAGCAGGAAGGCAGCCATCTGCACGCCGAGGGAGGAGAGAGGCTTCAGAAGAGACCAAATTAGCCCATACCTGGATGTTGGACTTTCAGCCTCTACAACTGTGAGAAAATAAATTTCTGTTGTTTAAGCCTCCCAGTCAGTGGTGTTTTGTTACGGCAGCCCTAGCGGGCGGGCCGATAGACTTCACGGTTCATCGCTTAAGCAACATGTTAAACACTCTCACCTCATTCTTGTTTCATTGCTCCTATCTGGCAAAAGTCCAAACCCTCCGCCTCTTCTACGCCTGACCTCTAGTAAGTGGCTGAGACCTACCAGATAAAATCAAATGATTGAGTGTATTATGTCACCACAGTTCTATGGTCTACAGCTAAATGGCATCTCTAATACTGCATGGAATGCATACTTTCCATTTGCTGCACACATTTGGTTAGTTCCTTCTATGTGCACTCTCCAACCAAGAGTGGCTCCAGACCCTCAGATTCCCCATGGATGGTCTCTGCCTCAGAATATTTTCAAAGGGCTGCTCATAATCTGGACCTGCTGGAGTGGGACCCACCTTCTCTGCAGGCTGCAGGCCCATGAAGATAACAATAGTAATAATAGTTTTGATATTTAATATAGAGAACTGAGTACTCAACTCCCAGATCTCATTGACTAACTGGGAAATATTCAAATGTACTAATAACATGATAGTGAAGGTTAGAATATATAGGTGAGCACTTTGTACAAATTTAACACCTGACTTTGAGGCTCAAGTTGCCTCATGGACTTGACAAATAACACTGCAAAGTCCCCAAGGTCCCAGTACCCTAGAAATATCAAGACTGATTCAGAGGACAGTGAGACCTCAAGGTGGCTCCTATCCACTAAAGGTGAGGGATTGATATCTGAAATGATCTCTGTAGAACAAATGTATGTTTGGGATATGCTCTTACATAATTACACCAAAGGCAACACTATATGGTTTGATATTTTTGTATAATATACAGGGTGGATCAAAAGTAGGTTTATAGTTGTTCATATGGAAAATACTACAATAATTATACAAGAATAAACTGTGTTTCATGTGTTCACAACTGCAAACCTACTTTTGTCCCACCCTGTATATGCTGGAAATGTTTCCATGGCACTTCACATAGATTGGCCTAATTTTGTATCTTGGGTGTGACATAGTTTAATTGACTATTTGACAATATGTCAGTTGTTTTTAAGATTTAGGGTCAGGGGGTAGACACACTGTCCTCCTCAAACAATCAAAAGGACAACAACAATGTAAAAACAAACAACAATCAGTACTGACAGAAAACTGAACTGTATGGAAGTCTGACAACCAAGGAGTTAAAGAAGACACATTCATCCAGACCGGTAGGAGAAGTGGAGACAGGCAGCCAGACGGAGAGGACTTTCAGCAAGGCAGTAGAGGGTGGCCTGGGACATGCAAGGGGGTGGCTGGTGGACCTAGTGAAGTGGCAGATTGTGGAGCAGGGTGTGCAAGGCTGCAGCTGGCCAGCAAGGCAGCAGGTGTTGGACTGGGCGGTCCCATGTTTGTGCACAGATAAATCAGGTGAAACTGGGGAGTGGGAGGGACTGCACAACCCAGGGTCCCGGTGCGGGGAAATAAAGCCTCAAACCTCTGATTGAAAACACCTGTGGGGGTTAAGGTGACAGCAGGAGCAACTCCCAGCCTCACAGGAGACTTCACTGGAGAGACTCACAAGGTGTTAGAACATACACAAGGCAACCCACACAGGAATCAGCACCAGAAGAACCCAATTTGATTGTGAGTATTGGGGAATTGACTGAAGTCCGGCAGAGAGCTGAGCAAGCACCATTATATATTCCCTCTTGGACCCCTTCCCAACTTACAGGGCCACAAACCAGCCACATGGGTTGCCGCCCCAGTAAATACCTAAGACTCCACCCCTCACTAAGTAACAAGTGCATCAAGACAAAGAAATGGCCCAAACCAAAGAACAGATCAAAGCTCCAGAAAAAAATACAACTAAGCAACGAAGAGAGCCAACCTATCAGATGCACAGTTCAAAACACTGGTAATCAGGATGCTCACAGAATTGGTTGAATTTGGTCACAAATTAGATGAAAAAATGAAGGCTACACTAAGTGAAATAAAGGAAAATGTACAGGGAACCAATAGTGGTGGGAAGGAAACTGGGATTCAAATCAATGGTGTGGACCAGAAGGAAGAAAGAAACCACCAAACAGAAAAGAATGAAGAAACAAGAATTTAAAAAAAAATGAGGAGAGGCTTAGGAACCTCCAGGACATCTTTAAACATTCCAACATCTAAATTATAGGGGTACCAGAAGGGGAAGAGGAAGAGCAACAAGTGGGAAGGTATTTGAACAAATAATAAACGAGAATTTTCCCAATCTGGCAAAGGAAATAGACTTCCAGGAAGTCCAGGAAGCTTAGAGAGTCCCAAAGAAGTTGGACTCAAGGAGGAACACACCAAGGTACATCATCATTACATTAGCCAAGATTAAAATGAAGGAGAAAATTCTAGAAGCAGCAAGAGATGGGAGACAGATACCTACAAAGGAGTTCTCATCAGATTGTCAGCTGATTTCTCAAAAGAGACCTTCCAGGCAAGAAGGGGCTGGAAAGAAGTATTCCAAATCATGAAAGGCAAGGACCTACATCACAGATTGCTCTATCCATCAAAGCTTTCATTTAGAATGGAAGGGCAGATAAAGTGCTTCTCAGATCAGGTCAAGTTAAAGGAGTTCGTCATCACCCAGCCCTTATTATATGAAATGTTAAAGGGATTTATCTAAGAAAAAGAAGATAAAAAATATATACAGTAAAATGACAGCAAATTCACAATTATTAACAACCACACCTAAAACGAAAACAAAAGCAAACTAAGCAAACAACTAGAACAGGAACAGAATCACAGAAATGGAGATCACATGGAGAATTATCAACAAGGGAGTGGGAGGGGGAGAGAGAGGGAAAAGGTACAGAGAATAAGTAGCATAAATGGTAGGTAGAAAATAGACAGGGGAAGGGTGAGAATAGTATAGGAAATGTAGAAGCCAAAGAACTTATATGTATGACACATGGACATGAACTGAAGGGGGGGAATGTGGGTGGAAGGTGGTATGTAGGGTGGAGGGGAGTGAAGGGGGAGAAAATGGGACAACTGTAATAGCACAATCAATAAAATATATTTTTTAAAAAAGATTTAGGGTCAGGGAAGTCAGAATCTCCCAAATGGGATCTCTAGGACAGAGGGTTGTCTGCAGGGCTATGAGGAGCAAAGCCCAAGCCACACGGTCAAGGCTGTGCCTGGCACACAAGAGAAATCACACAGCGTCCCTGAAGCTCCTTCTGGAGATCTGAATCTTAGTAAGTTACCTGGCAGATCATAACTAGTCTGTGAAATGTATTGTATAAATAAGTTACTGTATATAAATAATTTCTTCCCTATCTTCACTTAGTTCAGATCACCTCTGGTTATAATGTTTACGATACAGGAAAAACAATGTTATAAAGACAAAGATCACTTGTAAAAAAATAGTGATGGATGGAGAAGGGAATGTTCTTTGATTTTCAAACTTAATTTTCAGCCAAGGAAAATCACAACACTTTACATCAGAAACTCTGTCTGGTGTGGGGGTTAGCTTTAGGTGAGTCAGTAACCTGCCTCACGTACAGACTGAAAGGGGGGTGCCAAGTGACGGTAATGAGGAAAAGGGACATATTAAAGCAACATTTTTTTAAAAACCTAAATTAACAAAAAATCCATGATGAACAAAATTGAAAAGTTTAAAGACAAGATCTGGCCCTGCAATTACAAAAGCCTGAGCATTGTATGAGTCAGGGGCGGGGTGAGGGGGAGAGTGCAAAATTAAATGTTGACAAATCGCATTCAGTCTATAAATTGCTCACCAAAGAAACTAAAATGTACTTACTTGCCAAATATTCTGGGCCCCTTGCACACAACAGTGCTGAAAAAGGGTGTGATTTGCTTACCTATGATAATTAAGCTGTCATAATAAAAATTTTGGGTCACTTTTCAGTCTCAATACATACAGAAGCACTTGAAGAAAAAAAGAAAGAGGTAGCCCCCTAAAAATATGCCAACAAGATGGTTACTATAGTTGTCAACCAAAGAGATATCAGAATATTGGGCTGCCATAAAATCATTTTGTCAGACTGTGGAACAGGAAGACTATCTCCTGAAATTTGTAAATACGTTCGGGACCAAATGGGGAAAAAGAACGCAAATCAGAAATTTATATGCTGCTTCTCCAAAACTCTTTCATTAAGCCAGAATTAAATTATTTAAGATGGCTATTCTCTCAATTGTAAATGAGATGAGTGAAGAAGTAATTCTGGTAATATTATAGGTAAACTTGCTTTCAATAAAGCCCAGGACATTATAGCAAATTCTAGTTTGGGCATAAATAACACATGTAAAGTTAAAATAGAGTTATAATAGACCTACTTTTCAACATTTTTTCAACTATTTTACCATTGTAGGGAAAATTAACCATTAAAGTTTAATAAAAACAGGTATACACACATATACATATATACACACATGCACACATACACATATACATTCAGACGTACGTGTACGTACGTGTGTGTCTCTCCAGATCGTTAGGTGTGTTTCCCCTTTCGCTGAATTCGCGTCCTTCTCCTGGGGAACAATCCTGAATCTGGACACACACCGCAGCACGCTCTGATTTCCAGACGTCAACCCCTGAATAAATCATGCTTTCGTATACCTGTCTAGTCAAAATATTCTCCCAGGAAGGAAAGGATCACTGCAGGGAAAGGTGCAGAAAATGAAAGGCTCTGTGCAAGCTCCGCAGAGCTGCCCCTCAGCGTTCAGGCCAGAAAAGGAAGAGTTTACTCAGTGATCCTGTGGCCCCAGCGATGCCTCACCGGGCCGGGGCTGCAGCTGGCGCGGAGGTTCCGATTCTCTCGGAGGTCGGAGGGCCGCGCGGGGACCCAGAGACCTGTCCACCGTCGGCGGCTCCGGTTAGTCTGTTACAGTGAGTTCGGGCGTCCCCTTCCGGCTGTGAGGTGGCCGCGCGCTCAGTTTCACTGTCCAAATAAACCGCTGAAATTCTGGACTCCTTGGTTTCTGCTACAATGGCAATGGTGATGCTCTGTTACAGCTTTCCCTGTTCCTTCCGTTGCGCCATGCCTTGGAACCGGAGCCTGGAAAACAAGGAAATCTTCATGTTTGTAAGGTATCTGAAAACGAACGCCTCTGAGCCACGCTGGAATGCCAGAATCCACTTCATGTTTCCCGAGAAAATTGGAGATAAAATCCAGAAGACATAAGCTCCCTGTTTCTGCCATGAAATTCGCCAGCCAATCTTCAAACTCTTCGGCACAAAAGACTAACATTGCTGCTTTAAAGAAGATCTTCCTGGATAAAGTACCCTCTAGCCTTGATTTTAAAATCAGGAACAACTGGAGCAAAAGACAAAAATAGGAAACCTTCAGGTTTGTCTTATCCAGTATTGAAGTCCAAACATTCTTCCAGGCCTCATCCCTATATGAAGGATTAGAAGCTGTTGGAATGAGAATTGAACTTTCCTCATTTAAGAAAGAGAATGCTCTTTCCTCATTTAAGAATTCCCGGGCGGGGTGGGGGGCAGGAAATAAAGAAGAATGTTATGTTGGACCATCTCTAATCAATTATATCATTGTTTGCCAAACTGAAACAACAATTGGTAGTTCTTCCCAGGTACAGAAAAGGCAAAAACAACAGTGGAGGCCTGACCTGTGTGGCTCAGTTGGTTGGGCTTTCTCCTACAAAGGGAAGGGTCTCAGGCTGGATGCTGGTCCGGCACATGCGTGGGTTGCAGGTTCTGCCCTATCTGGCATGTACAAGAAGCAACCCATCAGTGTTTTTCTCCCTCTCTTTCTCGCTCCCTTGCCCTCTCTCTAAAAATAATAAATAAAATCTTTAAAAAGTTGATTTTTTAAAAAGGTGTAGAGTGGCTATTCCAATAATAACCAGGAACTTGTTTTTCATTTTGATATTCTATATATCGCAAATACAAACTTGAAGAAAATGTTCTTGATATCAAATAGCAGCTTTAAAAAAATCTCTTGAAAAATCTTTCCCTTTAACCATAAACAATTATTATTGTCTTTTGATCAATTTTTATATTTTCTCAAATCAACTATATATACTATGTGCTGGTATTATTCCATTTTTATTATTATCATGATAATTCTCTTCATGTGCATTGCTTGAGCTCCTCCAGTAGTAGCCACCAGGCTAAATGCCAAGGAATCAGGTTTAATACCGTATTTCTTCATCCCGCAGGTATCTTGCAGACTGCTGGGAGCTGCTCTCAAGAGAAGATGCGACATACATGTTGTAAGGTTATAGTAGTGAGGACATAGCCATGCTTTGTTGGTAGAGACAGCACATTAGCAAGCAATAAATGAAGGCTCAAAATAGTATTGAAGTCTTTAAATACCACAATAGGAGTTCAAACTCAAATGGAGCCCACTACAGTGTGCCTTCAAGTGAGTGGACAGAGATAAATACAGTACAAGGTCACTATGCAAAGGTCAATTGCATGCCGCCTGCAGCAGAGGCGCACTTACACTGTGAGGTTCTTCCAGGCAGCCTTAGCTGGGTCGCCGGGGAGTCAGGGGTCAGCGCCTGGTGCCCATGGATGGGCTGTGAGGGATCACCTGGTACCCCTGCTGGAAGCACTACAGGTTTCTCAGGGTCAAGTACCAGAGTGTGAACATGGCCTCCTCCCTCATTTCCTGCTGATTCAAGTGCTGAAGAGCTCAATCCACACCCACTACCCAGCCCTGCAAGAAACCCTTAGCTGCAACCCTAGAGAGAAGGGATTTCACTGGATTCTAACAGTAGACAACAGGAAGCCCAGTTGAAGCTGCAGGTCAGAAATAGAATTGTTTTGGGGACTAAGAACAACCAGCTGCCCTGACAGGTGGTCTACTGTGGAATTGTTACTGAACAGCAAAGTGGGTCCTGCTGCCTGCCACCACCCTCTAGGCAAAATTCTGGAGGCAAAGTTTTGGTGATAAAGGAAAGGAGTCTTTATTCAAAAGCTACACAATTGTTAGAATAACCACTTTCCACATGCATTAGTCACTTAAGCCTATCAAATGAAACTAAAATTTTTATCACCTTAGTTATCCTATCATTCCCTTGTTAGTTTTTAATGATATGATTCCATAGGGTTAATGTACAAAGTAAAACAACATAAGATACAAAAGCTACACAATTGTGGAAGAATGGCTTGTCTCCCATAGAACACTCAAAGAAGAATCACCCTGCCACCCTCTGCCAGGCCAGCTCAAGCCTAGTCTGTGCCCAGGGTTTCTTCTCCCATCCAAAACTCATCCGAAATACCATTCTTTGTGAAACACAGGCATTGCAGCACCACCAACCAGGCATCCTTAAGGAGGAGAGCCTGAGAGCCAGTGTCTGCCCTCTTTTTATTTTAAATCTTCTGGCCCAAAATTCTATGTGCTCCAGAGGCCTCCAACTTCTCAGCCAGTCCCATCCTAGACTGTTTTTCATTGCCTTGGGCAACCCCCACCTAGGAGCCTTCCCTGCTTCTCCCCAGGGATCTGCTCAGGTCTCTGTATCAGAATCCCTGAGGTCCTGAAGGAGAAAAGCCAGAGCCTACATGTGGCTGGGCTATTTCTGGACTGGAAACATTTGAGTGCTTTGTGTTCTTGAATTCACAAGAAAACCAAAGTCCTAAATAACTTCCAAGAGTCAGCAAAAAGTGGTTTGAGGAAATAAATGACATATTTCCTGAAGAAATTTTGGACTTTTCTTCAATTGGTAGAAAAAAAAATATTCCCTTATAACTACTTAAAAAGAATTTGTCTACTTTCCAATAGTGCTCCACAGTCTGTCAGTTCGGTTCCCTTACACCAAAGGGAGTTGGTGTGTCCTGCAAAATAATAGACAGCAGCCCTTTGGCATTTGAAGTGGAACTCAGAATCCTTGGTCATTTCACTCTCTCTGCTACACTCATTTAATCTCCTGGACTCTCCTTTGTTTTAAGTGCTCTGTCATTTCCATCCTTAGTCCCTCTAATGGGCTCTTATAGACAAGCCATGATCTCAACTATGTCTAAGGAGTTTTGGTACATTTGGAACACAGGTAGACCTCAGAGATATTATGGATTGATTCCACACACCTCAATAATGCAAGTATTTCAGTAAAATGAATTGTAATCATTTTACTGGTGGAGGGTCTTCCCTTCATTTTGTAAAATCCACAACATCTGTTTTCACAATTGAGTGAAGCACAATAAAGTGAGGTATGAATGTAGTCCATCCCTCCAAATGTATAATTTCAGTTTTATGAATAAGTACTAATATAAATAGGTTTGTCAAGAGGACTGAGTTATTGTTTGTGATGATCTTAAATAGTGCCTGTCCCATAGTTAGTATGCAGTAAAATTTAATATCATTATTTTTAATATCATGGTTATTACCCAGATTAAGAGAAGAATCTTTTGGGATCATCTGTTTTCTTTTTAACCCTTTTTTTACAGTAATTTTTCATTGTGTTTGGGGGACTTATCAACCAGGCGAAGCTAGTGTCCACCATTCAGCCAGAGAGGGCTAGCGTTCTGG
>PVIA01017626.1:0-15122 GCA_004024845.1 Tonatia bakeri
GGAGTTTGATTAGCTGGTTTTTATTCCTTTGTGTGCCTCCACGGTTAGAGAAATTGCATGAACTTCCTGTTAATATGGGAATGCATGCTTGATATTTTTTGGTGCTTCCAGAATTCTTAAAGTCGACATCTCTGTCAGTCCCTCAAGGCAGATTTGGTTCTTGTATGTGAGTATCACTCGTTATAACGCAGTGCCCAGGTGTGAAAAATTAGGAGGCAACGTACCTGCGTCCTGTCTACCTACACTGTCCTTCAGTGCAATCCCTGTAGTCCGTCTCCTTAAATCTTGCCCCTGTCAATTTTCTTGTCCAAAAATGTTGCGACGACCGCCAGCATCGGAGAGCCACGTGAAGCTCAGGCCGGGACAACACACGGCTTTCACCCGCCACGCAGAAAAGAAGGAAGCCAACTTCCGGCAGGACTCTTGCTTGTGGGCTCCACCGTGACGGACTCACCTGCCCTCCATTCCTCGCCTAAACGTGCATTTGTCATTCATCGTAAAGCACGTTAAATTCAACGCTCTCCCCTCTGTTGGTGGGTTGGGGCCAAGAAACGAGGTTGCCTCTGAGAGCAAGGTACAGAGCATGTATGATTTTCTAGTATATGGATAAGCGTACAAGCCGGCCTCTGGGACATTTCAGAGGTTGTATTGCAAGAAATTGCAAGAGAAAAAAAATCTGCAGAACCCCAAATTGTGGGAAGAATCCTGACAAGTTGAGATCTGTGTCTCCTGGGATCCTGGCACATTGTGTCTTTGCCTCGCGGCGTTCCTTGTGTCACCTTTAACGACCATGTGCCTGTGCGAGGTTACTATGAGCCACCTCAAATCCTTTGATCGCAGGCGGAGCGAAGTGGGGTGCACATCCCACCTAAATAATCACGCGTTTGTCTACGAAGGCAGTTTTGCGGTTTGGAGCGGAGACTTTCGGCTCGTGTGAGCGCACAGGAAATCAGAGCCTCCGGCGTCCAGAGGCAGGTGGGTGCAGGAACCAGGGCGGATGCAGGAGCAGGAACAGCTCATTATGTCTCCTTCTCATAACAACATTTTGGAGCTGTGTAATCGGCACACCAGATAGCACACCCACTTCAGGCGTGCAGCTCGGTGACTTTTAGTGGACTCACGGAGTCGTGGGATGGTTACCCACCGTGCATTTTTACGGCATTCCCACCACCCCAACAAGAGACCCTGTGTTCTGTAACTTTCCCCACCTTGTCCCTCTATCCTGTCCACCTGTCCCTGGGGGGGACCACTCATCTGCTCGCCCCCTGTATGGATTTGCCTGTTCTGGACATTTCATATTAATAGAAACTCACAACTCACAAGGTTTTTCACCGGCTTCTCTCACTCAGCATGCTTTCAACGTTTGCCCATGCTGGGTATATATCAGCACTTTTTATCTTTTTTTTTTTTGGTTGAATAATGATCCATTGCATGTCTGTGTGGACCCTATTTTAGTTATTTTTTGAGGATTTTAAGAGTTAGAAAGAAGTGCTCAGATTGTGTGTGGGTCAAGTTCTGGACATGGTTTCTTTGAACAAAGGTCTGTCTCTGGATGTACTAAGTTCGTGGGTGGGTGTGGGTTTCGTTCCTGTCAGGAAGAGAGAGAGACGTTTACTTACCTTTCTTCCCCACACCTCACAGTTGTCTGCGTGATTGCTTCTAGAACACCCTGGAAGGAAAGTCCTGGCTTAGGCAGTTCTGACAGGCGCAGGACTCAGGTCATGACCTGGACAACTATTCCCTGAAGGCCACAGCGTAGGAAGAACAGGTTTGGACCCCAACAATGATGACATCCCCCCTGTCCCCCCGAAGAACCGCATGTACCATCAGCACACAGGTGACGGGAGCTGATGAGTCAAGGAAGCAGGCGGACCCCGAGGAGAAGGGACATACCACCTGACTGCTGTCACTTCTGGTAACAGTTACAAGCTGGGAGGAGTTCCCCCAAACACCCCCCGGCCACATCGTGAGCTGCTGCAAATTGCAAGGTCATAGGCCCGGGGAGCTGAACTTTATGCAGCCTGGGCCTGGCCACAGGAGACAGCCAGATCATGCAACACAGCACAGACTTTTGTCCCCTCAGCACCTTAGATGATGTCAGACACCCTGCCCCATGGTCATCGAAAAGCCAAGTAATGCACAGCCCTCCTTGCCGGGAGGGGGGAGCCCATTGCAAAGTCCGCATGGGTGTCAGAGAGGAACAAAGGCTTCTGCCCACTGCTTCTCCAGCTGGATAATCCAAGCAGTTCCCCCGTTGTCCCCCAGCATCCTCAAGGTACTGGGTGTAGATCGGATCAGCTGGGCAGATCAAGGTCACTATCCCCAAACAGCTGACTCTGCCACTTCCTTCTGGAGGTTGGGGGGCGGGCGGGGGCAGAGAGAGAGATTGTAGGGGAGAAAAAGAGGAGGGAGAAAAGAAGAAGGAGGAGGAATAGAAGGAAGGGGAGGAGGAGGGGAAGAAGAAGAGGAAGAAGAGGGGAGGAAAGTCCTGAGTCTGACAGCGATTCCCTCCAGAGGGTCCCAGAGAACCCCTCACTTGCCCCGCCTCCGTGGAGTGTACCGCCAAGAGATGGTAGGAGACTAAATAAAATCGCCTTATGATTACACCCAATGAGTCGTGCTTGTCTGACCCAGCGGGTACATAGGCTTCCCCCGTAGGAGCCCTCCAGAAATTCCAGGCCCGTCCTGTCATGTGTGTGCCGGATCTGCAGCAGAGCGGCGTGGGGTGGGAGCTTGGGCTTTGGGACCTCTGGAGGAACTCTCCGGGGTGCCCTCCGATCGCACAGCCTAAGGAGAGGCTGGCGGCTGAGCCTCATCTGGGACACATGAAGCACTCAGAGCTGGTGGTCACGGGAGCCTCTTTCGTGTGTAATGCCTCCCCCCCCACCCCGGGGAGATGACCACACTCCTGTTTCTCAAGCTTCACACATGGAGGCTTCTCGTGGCGATCCAGTGCCTGCGGGCTCACGAAAGACGGACAGTGAAATATCTCAAAGGTGCAGGAAGGAAGGGCAGGGACGTCCCGGGGGTGGGGGTGGTTGACCCTAAGTGACCGCCATGGCTAACATCCCTGGAAAAATTTGTGACTTCTTGTGTATGCTCAGAACAGCGGGGTCAGATCTGGAAGGACCCAAGCTCCCTTGGGTCGGAGAAGAAGCTAATGGCTCCTACTTGTCCAGCCAGGCAGTGAGGACCAAAGCTGGCCAAGCCTTGATGGTGGCCACCAACATATCCGTCACCCTGACACAAGCTGTCCACCTGCCAGGCCCACGTCCCTAACGCCATGAGGCTGTGGGTTTGCAGGCTGTCCCTGGGTGGGATGGTTTTGCTTCGAACCTTGTTATTTTGGTTGTCATGCTGTCTCCTCCGCCCCCCCGGTTCGCACGAGGACACTGCCACATGCAACAGCATGGGTATTTGAACCTGTGGTTGAGCTGACACGGTGATAGCAGCCTTAGTTTGCCATCAGGACCCCTCCGCCAGTGAGCTCCTTGCTCATGTCACCTCGTCGGTCCCACACTCCTAGGGTCTCCACATCCCGTCCCCGCCACCTGCCCCTGCCCCTGGCCTCGGCCTGTAAGCGACAACATGACTACACCCTGCAGACTTGCCCTAGCAGCTGAAATAACCTTGCAGGAAATGATTCCGACACTCTGACAAATAAACCCTCTTGACAGGGAGCCAATGAAAACAGCCCCGATATTACATTCCGCCGAGCCGTGGTGAGAGAGTCACAGAAATCCAGGCCCGTTCACGGGAATTCAAGGACAGAACGGAGCCCGTTTGCCCGGCGGAAAACGGAGGGCGAGCTTGTCGGCCCGGTTTCAAGGTCTAGAGGCAGCTGGTCATTGGGAGGGACGCTCTCCTGCCTGAGGCCAAGAAGAAACTGAGGATCGTTCACAGAAGATAACTTCCATCACACGATTGTGGGGTTTGAGTGCCTGCCTGGGTGGCTGTGTCTTGCTCTCGGTGGTGGGTGGTAATTAAGGAGATCCGATTGGTGTTTTGATGAGATTATTCCGGCGACAGCGGGGGCGGGATGGTGGGCGGCCTCTCCCCGACGCTGGGTGTCTGTTAGCCACCTGAGGAATCTATTAAGACGGAAAGATAGGAGGCAGAATGATATTTTAATCAGACATCATAGGGTGAGCATCACCCAGAGGAAGCTAACGCGAAAGGGGCCAGGAACCTGAACTGTTCATATGCATGACACCTTTTTGGGTATCCCTTAGTCCCCAAGAGCTAGTTCATCCAGTTTGACTGAAGTAGCTACACTGGGGGACTATCCGACCCCAAGGAAGGCATGCTCAAAGGAAGCATTGGGTATGCCCAAGCGTCTGACGCACAGACGGCCCCGTGCGTGGGTTTAACGGCAGGGCCCAGGCCGACTCGGCGGGCTTCCTCCTTCCCGGCAGAAATGAGTTCGATTCCGGCGTTGAGGGTCCCACCTGGACCCAGGCTGCACAGCTCTCCTGGAAGCCTGCTCCTTGGCGTGTACAGAGAGGATATGTGTAATTAGTTTGGAGAGCTCAAGGAACTTGGACCAAACTGCACAGCTGTGTGCTGTTTGGGGGCTTTGGGAGATGCGGCCAGCCACGAGGTTTCTGTTCCCTCCGAGACACACGTGGAGAAGCAAGCCAGCTTCAGATCACTTGGACGCGGGCGCAGTGAGGCCGGGTGGGAGGCCACCCAGTGCCCTTGTCGAGGTCACGTAAATCCTTGAGGCTGTTTCCAACCCCAGCTCAAGCCACAGCCGTGAAACGACTCAGGTTTGAGAAGCCAAGTAGAAACGGCCGGCCGAGCTGATGCTGACTGTGGGTGAAGACTTCTGGGAGGGTCGTAAGAGCCACTCCCAAGCGGGACTGGCCCCGGCCTCCCGAGGACACGTAGGAATGTCCGGGGACACTTGGGCTGTGATGCTGGGGCGTGGGGGTGCTACTGGAATCTGGTGGGTGGACACGAGGGGCACTAGACAACGCCCCACGGTGCCCAGGACGCCCCACATCCGAGAGCCCTCCAGAGTGGACAGGGCTGAGGTGCAGAGACTCTGGTCTGTCATGAGATTATGCACCTATCACTGATGTATCTGTTATCTATCTATCTATGTATCCATCATCCATTGTCTGTCTACTATGTATTATCTATCTACTTACTGATCTATCATGTACCTATATATCTATCTGCCTGTTATCTATCTATCTATCTATCTATCTATCTATCTATCATGTATCTATGCATCTATCACCTCTTTATTATTTATCATCTATCCACTATTACCCATCGATCATCTACCTATATATGTATCTACCTATCCTGTAGCTGTCTACCTACTGTGTATCTACTGGTCTGTCTATCTATCTGTATCCATCTACTTAGCAATGATCTGTCTGTTTATCTACAGCCGTGGTTTGCCCTTGAGGAAAAGCCTGCCCCGCCCCTGGGGACACTTGATAATATCTGGAGACATCTTTGGTTTTCCTCACTGGGTGGGTGGAGGGGGCTGCTCTGCCCCCCGCTGTGTCCAGGACACCCCCCATCAGAGAGTCCTCCAGCCCCAAGGTCAGGGTGTGAGGCCGACACGTAGCACAAGAAACTCTTATTTATTTACTATCTAACTACCTTCCTTAATTATTTAGTTTGTTACTTTTCTATTGAATTTAGTGGGAAGACATGGGTTAATCAGATTATGTTTCATGTATCTTTCTGTTTATCTGTCTACTGCAGTGTTTTATACCCAAGGGCACGCTGGCCTCCCGGGGGATGTGTGGCAAAGTCTGGGCACAGGTGTGGGTGAGGACCACCTGCAAACAGCTCCACAAGGATGGAGCCAGGGAAGCTGCAGCCCAGGACGGGCCCCCTGCCGCAGAGAGAGAAAGCTGGAGGGTGGGCACCACAGGGTAGGGGCCTCGGGGGGCTGGGAGAAAAGGGGAAGTCGCTGAGAATAACAAATGGCCATTATAAAACCAGTCATGGGGTCTTGGCTGGGGGGCTCTGTGGGGTGGAGCGACATCCCATGCACCAAAAGATTGTGGGTTTGATTCCCGGTCAAGGTGTGTACAGGAGGCAGCCGGTCAATGCTTCTCTCTTCCATTGATATTTTTCCTCTTTCCCTTCCTCTCTCTGTAAAGTTTGGATGAGGTTTAAAAGAAAAAAAAAAAACAGTCACAGGATGTAAAATACAGCAAGGGAATATAGTAAAAAACATCATGTGAACTATGGACGGGGCCAGCTGGGAACGGGAAATACTGGGGGGATCATTTGGTAACTTATGTCAACGTGTGACCACGATACCATACCCCTGAAAATAATAGAATATTCACTGTCAACTGCAACTAAAACATAAATTCTAAATATTAAGCAATGAGGAATTTTGCAGCCCAACATAAGAGGTGTGCTGAGGTCCCAAAGCCCTCTTTGCAGAATGACATAGACACAAAAAGATAAGGTGTGGACAAGATGAAAAGTCCAGCATGGACACACACTTTACATTAATTTTTGCTTTATTTTGTTTGGATCCTGAAGAGGAGGAGGGTGCAGAGGACAACCAGCCAGAAATGTGACTGCAGGGGACATCCAGGTGCCGTCACCCATAACAAATGATCACTGGAAAATTTGTTTATTGATCTGAAAGAGAAGGGGACAAAGAGAGAGAGAGAGAAAAAAAACATCAATATGAGATGTACACGCCCTGACTGGGGCTCGAACCCACAGCCTAGGCGTGTGCCTTGACTGGGGACCCAACCTCAACTTTCTGGCACCCAGGACAACGCCCAACCCACTGAGCCTCTCTGCCAGGGCGCATGTGACTTATTTCACTTGTCCCTCTGTTTCCTGGGTCGTCTGTTAGTTTCTGGAGGAAATCGAAGCCATGCTTCCACGGCTCACTTGGCCGGGGGCCACAGACCGATGGCACATGGGTGTTGGACGTGCAATTAGTAGAGTAAGTGGAAGCACTCGGTGGCGCCCCCCACAGGTTTCCCTGAGCAGCGTCCTAAGACGGGCATCTGCTTTCCATCATTCCTGGAGCGGGGTGGGGTGTGCAGGGATGGTTATCTGCAACTTGGAGACACGTGTAACCACAAGTATGACATCACGAGCTGCCTCCTCTCCGGGTGTGATGTCATGACAATGGACTTGGCTGGCAGGTGGGCGGCCCTGTTGCCCAAGTGCCCGGGACTTGGCCTTCCTTCACGGCCGGAGAGAAACTGCAGCTGCCTCGTGCGCTGGGGCTGCCCCAGGTATCATCTCCGCAGGACGGTTCTGGGCTCCCCTTGCCGCCGGGGGCGGGGGGGCGGGGGAGTGGAGGGAAGCGTGCAGAATCTTGTTTTGACGTCTCAATAAATAAACCTCTGGAAGAAGAGCCAGTGAGAATACCCCTTCTATGAAATCCTGCTGTGCCACGGTGAGATCGTCACGGAAGGTCACCTCCAGACGCCGGGACGTTCCGGGGCGTACAAAGAACCCTGCGCTGACATAATGAAGCTCATTTGCCTCGTTCCCCGGTAGAAAGGGGAGAATGAAACTGCTCCAGGCTGGCTCTGGTCCAGGGCCCCCAGCTGCTGCCCAAGCCCAAGCCACGTTCTCTCCACCGCCACCCCGTGGCCACCCACGTGGCCAGGTGTATTACCAGAGCGATTTCAGAGACGGGTCTGAAAGTCAGGTCCAGCCACAGGGAAATCAGGGAACCCCACGGGGTTCAGACTCGGTGACAAGCGAGGTCGGGTCCATGCTCCTTTCTTCGGGTCAGCGTTTGGGAGAGGCTTACTCCACCTCTTTCAACGCTGCGGATGGCACAGAGGCGTTCCGTGGAGCTGTTCACACGTGGGGACCCCGTTCTGGTGGTTCCGAGCAGCTGAGCTGTCCTGAGCGGAGTGTCCGAGTTTCAGATTTCTGTATGAACGGCAGCTGACAGAAACATATTTTACAGGCACACAGAAATACTTACGTTTTACGTATGTGTGAATATACATGAAATTTGAGAATATATCATATACGTACACATATTATACATATAAATACACATGTACACATCAATGTAAGTGTGTGATATAATAAAGACATAATATGTCAAGATAATCATGCAGGGCCCGCACACCCCATAGTAACGTTGAATTGCAGGCTAACACTTCGGATCTAGTCTGTCTTTGGTTTTTGAGGACAAATGACGGGTTCTTCAGCTACACAATTAAGAACTGTAGGCTGAGGTGTCCTTCCCTGCCTGCCTTGGAATGCCTCGTCCCCGACCGATGATAAAATGTACGTAAAGCGGAATAATTGTTGTCTCCCCGAGAGTGGCATGGGGATTAGCTGGCCATAGACTCACCCATTTTCACGGCCTGGGGTTCTACCCACGGCTGAAACTTGGGTCCGTTCACTGCTGCCCCAGCTGCCCGTGGGGCGTGCGTGCCGCAGCCTCCGCTGAGGGAAGAGGCGTGGAGGGAAGTGTGGCCACAAGGAGGACGCGCCGGCTCACAGCACTGGGAAGGACGGGGACAGGGCGGCCACACTCCGATGGGGAGTGATGGCGGGGGTCCGACACAGTGAGCATTGCCGTGATACCCAGAGCTTTCTCCTCTGGGTCTCATCTTCAGTATTTCAGATTCGAATGCTGAAAAAAAGTGCTTTGAGACATATGACTGTTTTCATATATTGCAACATTTTTAGGGGTTTATTTTCCCCCTGCAGGCAAACGTTGGCTTGTGGCTGCCTTTGGAAACTTGGGCCCCGTCCTCCCATGGTTTCTGTTCTATTTCTGTGTTTCTCCCCTTTTGTCTCTTGTTCAAGGACATCTGTCACTGGATTCAAAGCCACCCTGATCCAGGATGGCCTCATCTCCAGACCCTTAATCCCTCTGCACCTGCAAAGACGTTATTTCTTGATCAGCTCTCCTTCACGAGCACCAGGCGTACGGGTGTGGACATGCGTGTCTGAGTCCGCCATTCAACTGGCTGGAGCGAGGATGCTTCCGCAGTGATGTGGGCAGGAATACGGTTCCCAGGGGACCCACACTGTCCTCGGCTTGAATGGGCTGGGGAGAAAAGGGTGTCTTTCTGTTCAGAGATGTGTCCACTCCGCAGAATTTAGCGCCCTCTGAGTTCTGTCCTTTTATGATATTCCAAGACATGTTTAAAAGCCACGGAATCGTGCTATTTATATTTTCTTCCCTCTTTCTCAGGCTGGGAAGCCCTGAAGACTGTTAATCCCCCCAAAAGTATTTCCAACGTTGTCACATTCAATTAAATCACCACCGAATGCCCTTCTATGTGAAACAGACAACAGTAACGACAGCACAATTCCCAGTGAAACACCAGCTGGACTTTGATCACCTGTATCCAGAACATACTTCCCACTTTCTGTAATCATTCTCCTACGGCCACTAGGAGGGGAGGGTGACCAGAGGGTAGATAAAAGGCTTTGCTCAAGTTTTACACATCGGTGACGCTAGACAGTGTCCCAGAATATCACAGGCCAACCAAATGAGCGTGCATCTAAATGAGGTAATGAACGTGGATCCAAATTGTGGAGCTTGCAAGAAGTGAGAAATTGTTCCCACCATATAAGGAGCCCCAAGGAGGGGAAGAGGGAGGGATTTGGGCACACCCTGACACTTTTCGGTGGGGGATGATCACCCAGAAAAGGCCGAGGTGGGATTAAGCTCCGTGCCCTGAGCAGACGCGTTTCTGGGTGCACCGTCTCGGAGGGTTGTGCATGGTCTGTTGTTGGCCATGATTCTACCCTCGTCCGTTTTCTGGACGACAGAACGTGAGGGGCTGTGCCCAGCTTTGGGGGAGCACAGCGTCAAGACCTGGTGGAGCCAAGTATGGGGTTTGTTCACCTTATTTATTCCGTGACCGTGAGCATCGCCCAGTGTGGCACTGGCAGGTCCCCGATGTGCCATGGAGGTCTGTTCAACGAACCAGCCACTGCGGTGAGGAATGCGTCTGGCGCCCCATCCACCCAACAGTTCTGGGCATCATGCTCCCTACGTGGCCTCGAAGTTGGTGTTCATTTTCACTTCATGTCAACCAGATGCATAAACACGTTCTTTGCCAGAAACGAGCCAGGGGCACCTGCTAAGCATACATGTACCTCCAGTGGAGGACCGCGCCAAATTTTCCTGTGCGTCTTCCTCTCGGGCCTCCTGACTTGCTTCAGCGCGTGTTAGCTGGGTTTGTCCGTGGATTGGCTTTGAGAAACGCGATGTGGTTTCTATTTCCTGTCTGTCAGCCGTGGGTGCAGAAGCAAAGCTGATAAGAGGGATACACACATCTGTGTTTCATAAAGTTTCAGCTCAATGCAAATTTTTCTATTCCCCTCCCACCCCCTCCTATTCCTTTTCTCGGCAGCAAAATGTCATCGAGTGAACTTTGTGCAATCAATGTCATTTCAGCTAAGTTCTGGGAACTGGAATCTGGTACGTAACTGCATGCTCATACTCCCAAGTTGCCTCCTGGACAAATTTGGGTTTGGGCTCTTTTACTTGTCTGGGCATTCCCGTGGCTCGCCTTGGTGCTCCTGTGTCCAATCAGGAATGCCATCGCATGGACGAATATCAAAGCATTACGTCGCACACCTGACGTTAATACAATGCCCTGCGCCCACTCTATCTCAATGAAAAACAGAGATGTCGTGTGTTAATTTCCTCTCCATCTGTGGTTCTCTGTGTGGGGGTGAGTGGGTCGAATCATGGCCCTTGAAAGATCCGTTCAGTTTTTAAATCCGGGAAGCTGTGCACGGGCCTGTCCGTGGCAGAGAAGTCTTAATTACGATATCATTAACTTAAGAGCTTGCAAATGAGGACAACACTGCGGAGGGTGCGGGTGCCTTTGAATCCAAGGCCAAGGGTTCTAGTACAATAAGCACATGGGGCAAAACAGACAGAAGGAGAGGGCGCTCCCTGCCACGAAATTACAGATATTACAGGGAAGCAGCCACAAGCCAAGAAATGCCAGCAGGTGTCAGAAGCAGGGACAGGTAGAGGGTGGCTTCTCTCTTTCAGTCTCCGGGAGACGTGCATTCCTGCCGATAACCTTGATTCTGGACTTGCGGTTCCCAGTACTGTGGGAGCGCAAATTCCTGCCGTCTTAACCCATTTCTTCCGTGATCGTGTGTTATAACAGCTCTGGGAAACCAACCCAGGAGGTGTCTGCATGCCTTTGCTTGCCAAATGCCACGGATTCTGCAGAAGTTCATTCTGGGGCAGTCTGCCGTTGTGTCAGCCGTCCTTCTGTTTGAAGCAGACAAGGGGTCACAGTCGACATTCACAGCAGGACCCGCTTTATCACGACGTCAGAGCATAAATGACCATTCTTTCCCCACAATGGCTAAGTTACACTAGATTCAGCTGTGGTTTGGTCCAGAAATTTCATGCATTTTATCTCTTTGCATTTTCCTTCCTCATGATGCCTTCTGCATTGTGACTGCATGGAATCAAGTTCCCAGCCTTCTTTTTTTAAAATTATGAGTAAATTATGAATTGGGCATATTGATCTGATGTTCCTCAAACAGCTATTATGAACCCGGTGTTGGGTCAGGCACCGATACTGCAGATGAGACCAAACGCAATGGGTTCTGGGTTGATGCAGGTCATCGTCCAGGAGACATAAAAATTAGGATTACTGTCAATCCTGTGATTTGACTTCCTCTTTGTCAGAACATCGTGCATAACCTTGTGTTCTGGGTCTCCAGGTAAAGACACCTTACTGAACAGGTATTGCTGAGTTATTCGTGTTGAACTGACAGGCCAGTTGACTAGACCTGGCGCCTGAACGACCCCCACGTCACACGCTTTTCTCCATAAGTAAATGCTTAGGAAGACCACATGCCTCTTCTACACGATGCTTGGGACCATTAAACACAGCGAAGAACAGCAAACAGTCCCAGAGCACTGACGTGGGGACTACAAGCACACTTCAGCACCTGTGTGTTTTCGTGAATACGGAATCTACGGATCGTGAGGATTAATTGTGCTTCAGATGCAGCCACAGATGGCCCCCAAAGCACAGGTTCCTACGCTTTTTTAACTACATATCACGAACTCGGCGCTGTTAGTCAAAGCCATACCTACGGAGTTTCGTTGTGTTTTGTTATTTTGTGTTGTGTGACAGCCAATGTGTGAAGCATTTCTCCTGCTTTAAAAAAAAACCTTACACCATACAAACCACTCTGAAGTGGTTTCTATGGGTGTTTGTAACTTTTTAAAGATGAGGCTCCAAGGAATTGAGAAATGTGCCCAAGCTCAAATGTGGCACTCACTCCCAGGTCAGGCAAACACCAGACGTTGTTATTCGGTGTAAGACGGTCGGCGTTCTCTGTCCGTCTGTCCAAGTTCCTCCTCCTGCAGTCTCACTGCTGCAATTTCTTGGGGTCCATTTCATTTGTCTCACTTCTCCGCTGTCTCTGAGCAGCACTGACACCCTCTTCTGCCTCCCCATCCCAAGTTCTCTCTGCCAGACACCGAAGCTGGAAGTCTCAGCTCCACCTCTCCCGAGTTCCTGCACCTGAAACGAAATTCCTCTTCCTTTTCCCCTCCACACACGTTACTCCCATGCAATACGGCACTTCCCGAACTGCTGTGTGTGAGTTACCTGTCCACAGGTGTCTTATCTTCCCCAACCGAGTGTTGTCTGCATCTGCACCGGTGTGACTGTGTCATGTATACTTGTACCGATTTCGACATCGTCACAATGCATTTTGAGTCCCCATTTTTGGGTTGCCTCTGCATTTGTGGGGTCGCCTGAAGCGTAGCATGGTCAACACCGAAAGGTCCAAGACGGGTTCACGAGACTAACGACAGGCCCTACCTCAACGCTGATGGTAAGAATGAAAAGAAAGCAGACAGGCATTGCACTCCGTTACAAGTTTTCGTGTGGAGAAGGCTGCATCCACGCTGGCCAGTGCCGACGGATTGGAAACAGTTGCCTGCCTGGGGGCAGCTATTTTAAAGCCGTGTTATCGGAAAGGACGTCCCGTTGATTTCCACGGCGGGGCTGAGAGAATTGAATACGGTTTTTACAAATGGATTTCCCCTGGAGTCTCTGAAGTACCACGTCTCGGCGGACAGGTAAATGAGACCCAGGCGCCCCTTTCCGCGTGGTCTGAGGCAGCACGGGAATTTGCTGTTATCAGCTGCCCCTCAGCTTGGGGAGATGCGTGTGGTTCTTTTCTCTGCTTCTCACTGAACCGGAAGAAAAGGGTTTAAAGGGTTTGCTGAGCAACCTGGAGAGTGACTCGTAGAACGAAATGCTGGTAACCACATGTGTCTACGATTATCCTGAGAGGAATATGTAACTATAATTATCTATCATTACAGAGAGAGAGGGTTTTTGTTTGTTTTGCAAGGTGCCGTGACTTTTAGTACTACATTTTGAGAAAATTGTGGTGAAACACACACAATAATAAGCACACGGTCTCAACCAATTTTCAATGCACACCATATTCCCGCTAAGTATGCTCACAACCTTGTTTAAGCCACAGTTCTCATTTCATTGAGAAAAACATGTGCCATTCATCTGTGCCTGAAACTGTAAATTCATGCAGAAACGTACATGAGCAAATACATATGAAAATAGATGAGAAAAATAGATATGAAAGTATGTAAGACAAATTTTTATGAAAAAATATAAATGAGACTATATATGTAAGAAACACATATAAAATATATAAGAAAATATATGAGAATATATGTAAGAAATATACATCAATATGTGAGAATATATATGAGAAAATATACATGAGGATATATATGTGAGAAAATATATATTAAAATGTATATGAAAATAGACATGGGAATATATGTGAGAAAGTATAAGAATTATATATGAGATGACATATAAGAACATATGAGAAAACCGTACGAGAATATTTGTGTGAAAACATATAAGAATATACTTGAGAATCTATGAGAATTCTGTATGAGACAGAATATATTGAATATATAAAGATACGTATGAGAACACATGCAAAATTTATACAAATACATGGGAGAGCGTAAATGAGGAAATATACAGGAAAATATAGGGTAAAACATATATGAGATATAGAGGTGCATGTGCAAGCATCAGACACACACTTTCTCATTATCCACGGTGGTTATGTGCCATGGACTCACCACAAACTCTGAATCACGGGACACCAAACCGTCACCACTCAAAGACTCACACGGCCAGGTTCTCGGGAGCCTCCGGACACACACATTTTCACCAAAATAGCCTTGTTTTACGGTGTTTCTGTGTAAACACACATTATAGAATCTACACTGTGACTCATTCCCAAAGCACTTGGGGCTGACGACACCGCCACTCTCTCTCAAAGATCACCAAACACGCGTGTTTTCCCCTGGAGACCCAAGGCCGCCTCCTTGGGCTTAGGGACACCGGAGAGCACCCGACTGCTCCCCCTCGGACCTTTGTCCACAGCGAAATCACCCACGCACAGCGCAGACGTGTGGAAAGCAAAGGACTCGGTAGAACCCGGCCTCGTGGTGCCCTTCTGTCCTTGCTGTGATGCGTTTCTGCTGAGCTGAGTGTCATGCCCCCAAACCGAATGCACAGATTGAGTAACTCACCAGCCCGGGAATAAGCTGCAGCCCAGGAAACTTGCAGATAAGGCAGAAGGCTTAAGATGGTGCGGTGACAGATATCAGCACCGTGCCCTGGCATCAGTGAAGAGAGGTCACGGGAGCTGTGCCCTCCCAAAATCTCCGTCCCTCTACGCAATGCAATGCCAGCACCGTACAGCAGTGACTGCATTTTTTAAAGATTTTATTTATTTATTTTTAGAGAGGGAAGGGCGGGGGAAAGAGAGAGAGGGAGAGAGAGAGGGAGAGAAACATCAATGTGTGCTTGCTGGGGGACAAGGCCTGCAACCCAGGCATGTGCCCTGACTGGGAATCGAACCTGCGATGCCTGGTTCGCAGCCCGCGCTCAATCCACTGAGCCACACCAGCCAGGGCAGTAACTGCATTTTAACAAGGTCTTTGGGTCACGCCCATGGCTCTGCATCCTGGACTTCACCCTGGACTTACAGGCAAATCCCAGTGGGCTCCCACGCGTCACGAGAGTGTTTGTGTTCAAAAGGAAATTGTCCTTGTTGCTTGTAGCTCACCTGAGTGACACGTTAAA
>PVIA01017627.1:0-15157 GCA_004024845.1 Tonatia bakeri
GTTGCTTGTCTTCTTAGAGTGGAGTCGTGTAAGTTCTTTATATATTTTGGAGATTAAGCCCTTATCTGAGGTATCATTGGCAAATATGTTTTCCCATACAGTTGATTCTCTTTTTATTTTGATATGGTTTTCTTTAGCTGTGCAGAAGCCTTTTATTTTGATGAGGTCCCATTTGTTTATTCTTTCCTTTATGTCTCTTGCTCTAGGGAACATGTCAGTAAAAAACTTTTTGTGTGATATATCTGAGATTTTCCTACCTATGTTCTCCTCTAGTACTTTAATGGTGTCATGGCTTATATTTAAGTCTTTTATCCATCTTGAATTTATTTTTGTATCAGGTGTAAGTTGGTGTTCTAGTTTCATTTTTTTTTGCACGTAGTTGTCCAGTTCTCCCAGCACCATTTGTTGAAGAGGCTATTTTTACTCCATTTTATGTTGCTGCCTCCTTTGTCAAATATTAATTGACCATAGAGACTTGGGTTTATTTCTTGGCTCTCTGTTCTGTTCCATTGGTCCATGTGCCTGTTCTTATGCCAGTACCAGGCTGTTTTGATTACCGTGGCCTTGTAGTATAGTTTAGTGTCAGGTATTGTGATCCCTCCTACTTTACTCTTCTTTCACAAAATTGCAGCAGCTATTTGGGGTCATTTATGGTTCCATATAAATTTTTGAAGTGTTTGTTCTATGTCTGTGAAATAAGCCATTGGTACTTTAATAGGTATTGTGTTGAATGTGTAAATTGCTTTGGGTAGTATGGACATTTTGATTATATTATTCTTCCAATCCATGAACACGGTATTTGTTTCCATTGGTTTGTGTCTTCCTTGATTTCTTTCCTCAGTGGTATGTCGTTTTCTGAATACAGGTCTTTTACCTCTTTGGTTAGGTTTATTCCTAGGTATTTTATTTTTCTTTTTGCTATTTCTAATGAGATTTTTCCCTTGATTTCTGCTTCTGCTGTTTCATTGGTGATATACAGAAATGCCTTTGATTTCTGCATATTGACTTTGTATCCTCCTGTTTTGCCAAATTCGTTTATTAGATCAAGCAGTTTTTTTGGCTGAGTCTATAGGATTTTCTATGTACACTATCATGTCGTCTGCAAACAATGACAGCGTTTTTTCCCCCTTTCTGATTTGGATGCCTTTCATTTCCTTTTTTTGTCTGATCACTGTGGCTAAAACTTCCAATACTATATTGAATAAAAGTGTTGATAGTGGACAACCTTGTCTTGTTCCTGTTCTTAGTGGAAAAGATTTTAGTTTTCACCCACTGAGTATGAGGCTGGCTGTAGGTCTCTCATGTACAGCCTTTATTATGTTGAGGAATGTTCCCTCTGTTCCCACTTTGCTGAATATTTTTATCATGAATGGGTGCTTATCAAATGCTTTTTCTGCATCTATTGAAATGATCATGTGATTTTTGTCTTTGCTTTTGTTTATGTGATGTATTAAATTTACTGATTTGAAAATATTGAACCATCCTTGCATCCCTGGGATGAATCCCACTTGGTCATGGTGGATGATCCTTTTAATGTATTGTTGGATGCAGTTTGCCAGCATTTTGTTGAGGATTTTAGCGTCAATGTTCATCAGAGATATTGGCCTGAAGTTTTCTTTCTTTGTTGTGTCCTTATCTAGTTTTGGAATTAGGATGATGTTGGCCTCATAAAAAGAGTTTGGGAGTCTTCCATCTTTTTGAATTTTTTGGAATAGTCTGTGAAGGATAGGGGTTAGCTCTTCCTTAAATGCTTTGTAGAATTCTCCTGTGAAACCATCTGGTCCAGGGCTTTTGTGTGTTCGAAGTTTTTTGATTACTGCTTCAATTTCTTTTGCTGTTATTGGTCTGTTCAGGTTTTCTGCTTCTTTTTCATTGAGTTTTGGAAGATTATATTTTTCTAGAAATTTGTCCATTTCATCTAGGTTTTCAAATTTCTTGGCATACAGTTCTTCGTAGTAATTTCTTACAATTCTTTGTATTTCTGTGGTATTAGTTGTAATCTCTCCTCTTTCATTTCTGATTGTGTTTATTTGGGTCTTCTCTCTTTTTTTCTTGATGAGTCTGCCTAAAGGCTTGTCAATTTTGTTTATCTTTTCAAAGAACCAGTTCCTGGATTCATTGATCCTTAGAATTGTGCTTTTAGTCTCTATGTCATTTAATTCTGCTCTGATCTTGGTTATTTCCTTCCTTCTACTTGCTCTGGGCTGTCTTTGTTGTTGTTCCTCTAGTTCTTGTAGATGTAAGGTTAGGTTGTTTGCTTGAAATGTTTCTATCTTTTTTAGGTATGCCTGTATTGCTATGAACTTCCCTCTCAATACTGCCTTTGCTGTGTCCCATAAGTTTTGGGTTGTTGTGAGTTCATTTTCATTTGTTTCCAGAAGCCTTTTGATTTCTTCCCTAATTTCATTCTTGAACCATTCATTGTTTATTAGCATGCTGTTTGATCTCCATGATTTTGAGTGTTTTGGGTTTTTTTCCTTGGGGTTGGTTTCTAGTTTCAGTCCCTTGTGATCCGAGAAAATGCTTGGTATGATTTCAATTTTCTTGACCTTGTTGAGACTTGTTTTGTGTGCTATCATGTGGTCTATCTTTGAAAATGTTCCATGTACATTTGAAAAGAATGTGTATTTAGCTTCTTTGGGATGGAGGGCTCTGTAAATATCAGTTAAGTCCATTTCATCTATGGTATTGTTCAATGCCACAATATCTTTGTTGATATTTTGTTTGGAAGACCTGTCCATTTTTGAGAGTGGGGTCTTAAAATCCCCCACTATAATTGTGTTGCTGTCAATATCTTTCTTGAAGTCCTCTAGGATTTTCTTTATGTATTTGGGTGCTCCTATGTTGGGTGCATATATATTTACAACATTGATGTCTTCTTGGTGGATTCTTCCCTTGAGTATTATGAAGTGACCTTCTGGGTCTCTCTTTATGGCTCTTTTTTGGAAGTCTATTTTGTCTGAAATGAGTATCACTACCCCGGCTTTTTTTTCCTGTCCATTTGCTTGGAAAATTTGTTTCCAACCCTTCGCTTTCAGCCTGTGCCGGTCTTTTATCCTGAGGTGGGTCTCTTGTAGGCAGCATATATGTGGGTCATGTTTTCTTACCCATTCAGCTATTCTATGTTTTTATTGGAGCATTTAATCCATTGACGTTTAAGATTATTATTGATAGGTACTTATTCATTGCCATTTATGTACGTGTGTTCCTCTCTCTCTCTTTTCCTTCCTTCCCTTAAAGCAGACCCTTTAGCATTTTTTGCAGAGCTGGTTTAGTGGAGGTGTATTCTTTTAGACTTCTTTTGTCTCGGAAGCTTCTTATTTCGCCTTCTATCTTGATTGAGAGCTTTGCTGGGTAAAGTAGCCTTGGTTGCAGGCCTCTGGTTCTTATTACTTGGAATATTTCTTGCCATTTTCTTCTAGCTTGGAGTATTTCCATTGAGAAGTCAGCTGTTAGCCTTATTGGGGCTCCCTTGTATGTTACTTTCTATTTCTCCCTTGCTGCCTTTAATATTCTCTCTTTGTCTTGAAATTTTGCCATTTTAATTATGATGTGTCTTGAGGTGGGCCTCTTTGGGTTCCTCTTGATTGGAACTCTTTGTGTTTCCTGGATTTGTGTGACTTTTTCTCTCATCAAATTAGGGAAGTTTTCCATCACTACTTTTTCAAGTAGGTTCTCTATCCCTTGCTCTTCTTCTTCTCCTTCTGGTATCTCTATTATACGGATATTATTATGTTTCATATTGTCTTGCATTTCTCTTAATCCCTCTTCGTACTTTCTGAGCCTCTTTTCCTTTTCTTGCTCTTTCTGGGTGTTTTTTCCACTTTGTCCTCCAATTCACTGATCTGATCTTCTGCTTCATCGATCCTGCTTTTCATACTTTCTACTGTGTTCTTCAGTTCAGAAATTGTATTCTTCATTTCCTCTTGGCCTTTGTTGATAGTTTCTATTTCCTTTTTCATGTTGATATAGTTCGCAGTGAGCTCAGTGTAGCTTCCCTGTAGCTTCTGGAAGCTCATTGTTAGCTCACTGAACTTCCTTATAATCATTGTTTTGAACTCAATATCTGATAGTTGAGTTGCCTCTATTTCATTTAGAATTCCTTCTAAGGCTTCCTCTTTTCCCTTCATTTGTGGATTTTTTCTTTGTCTTCTCATTGTTCGTGAGAATCTTCTTGTTAACCTCTGTTTCTTAAATTGATCTGTTCTGGTTCCTTTTGTTTATGGTATGAACTTCTGTGGTAGAATACCTGTGAGATTCAGTGGTGCAGCCTCTTGGGTATCCTGGTGTTCACATCTTCCCCCTACTCTTTTTTTGTGATCAGTTGGAGGAGTAAGGCAAAATAGGTTAAGACAGCAAGCCAGTATTCTATGATATTTATAGTAGCAGCCAGTAGAGAAGAGATGGGAGATCCTTTGGCTACGCATAGTGTTAACCATGATCTTCTACCCCACTATCCAAGTTTTAGAAAGTATGAAAAGAAGATAAGACTCTTAGTGGGGAGGAAAGTGTTGTTAGTTGGACCTTTAAAGCTGTGAGGCTGTGAGAGGTCAGATTCTGATGTAGGGTGGGAATAAAGAATAGTAAATAGGAGTAGTGTGTAAAAGAATAGAGATAACCCCTACAATAGTAGAGTTTAGGAAATTGTGAAGTGGGCTGAGATCTGGGAGGGGTGTTAATTAGTATTTACAGGTGTATGAAATAGGTCTTATTTACAGTAATATTGGAGCAACAATCTTGTGGCAGATTCTATGAGATCTAGATAACAAGAATAAGGAGTATAGAATCTTGAGTGGTGTATTAATGGAACTCAAGTGAGGGATAGTAAATTATCAACACACTGTGAATGAGATAACAGGGGGAACCTATCAAACAACAGTATAACCAGCTAAGCAAAGAAGATTATACAGAAAGAAAAAAAATACCAAAATACTATTAAAATAAAAAAGGTCAAAAAAGAGAGAAAAAGATAATATAAATTTGCAGTAATTTGCAGGCTCAAAAAAAAAGCAGAAGATGGATTGCAGGGGAGATAAATTTGGAGCGGAAGGAATAGCACTAGGATGGAAGGAAGAGAAACAAGGAATTGAGAGATATAAAAATAATAAGAGTTAAAAAATAAAAAGTTACTTAAAGAAACAAGATAAAATCGAACAATGAAACAATAACAGCGGGATAAAACAAACAAAAAAACAAACAATCAAAACACCTCTTGTTGGTTTCTAACTGACCAAACCAGTTTTTCTGGTTTTGCTGGCTTCAGCAGGCTGAGAGGCAATTAAAATGCTTTTCACCCTTCTCAGTCACAACTTAGTCATCCTCTCGGGTACTGTCCCTAGGGCTAGCCACCTGCTCTCCCCAGAACTGATCTGCTGCTTTTGGTTCAGGGTGTAATCTCTGGGGATAGCAAGGGGTTGTACCCTTCCCCCAACTTCGCCACCGCAGGCTCTACATTCTGCGAAGCCCCCCTCCTCTCCTCCGGGTTCAGATGCACACTCCAGGGATTGCGAGGAGTCATGCATTTCCCGCTGCGGGCTCTACCTTTGCACAAAACACTGCCTCTCCTCGGGGTTCACGGTGCTCACTCTGGGGATTGGGAGGGGCCTCTCACTTCCCTTCGCAGACACTGTGGGCCCCAGGAATCTGCGAAGTGCTGCCTCTTTTCCGGGTTCACATTTTGAGAGTCTGGAATCCTGGCAGAGCATGAGCCTGCCTGAGATCACCCCCACAGGCTCCAGAAGCCTGTGAACGCTGTGCTAGTCCCTTGTTCATGGCTGTGGGGTCTCGGTCTTCCCCAAAACCACACACTCACTGGGTTGGGGGTGCGGGCGCATGGCCAGGCTGCCTTTGGCCCGGCAGACTGGGGTACTCACTCTTCCCCGGGCTGTGCGTGGGTGCCCGCAACCCCTGTGCGACTGTCCCTCGGTCCTCACTCTCCACTCTGCACCTTCAAGCAACAAGGCCTCCCCCGCTGCTGCTCAATCCTTGTTGTCTGGAGAGGGAGCGGTGACTCCACTCTCTTGGGTGCCCTGAGATAGACCCAGGAACATGACCCAGGAGCACCAGGCCTGGTCTCTTATTATCCTGATCCCTGATCCCTGGGATCTTATTACCCTGGTCCCTGATCCCTGGGCCCTTATTATCCTGAAGCAGTTTCCTTACCATCTGTTTATTCAATGTCTGCTATAATTTTTGATGTCCTATTTTCATAAATGTTGTGATATCGGTGGTCCCTTGCTCTGTTCCTCCTCAGATCAGCCAAATTCTCCCTCGTGCACCTGGGAAGGAAATTACAATTCCTCCAACAAGGCCGCCATCTTCCCGAAAAATCCATAATTGTCCTTTTGAAATAAAGATCAATATTCCTGTGTGGGTTGCATGGACTTCATATCAGTCCATACTTTAGTATCTGTTTAACACCGTCATGAGAGGTTTTGTTGGGGGTAGGATTTGAGAAAGAAGAGAACTATGCAGACGGCTGGGCCCTAGCCTAGGATCCTACAGAGGACTGTCAGGGGAGCTTAATGCCTCTCCCCCATTCTTAAATGGAGCAAGATATAAACAAAAGAAAAGGTAAAATCTTTATGAAAATGAATAATCATAGGGATGATAGATGCAGAATATTTAAATATATTAATAAAGCATTTGTATAAATTTATAGGTGAGAAGAGTGTCTTGATGGAAAGACCCAGGTTCTGGCACTTGTGGGTGTTTCAGAAAATCATTTATCCATGTTGGAGGGCTTACAGTTTTTCATCTGAAAATGGAGTTATTAGGATAATGTGTTCTTTTTTATAGGGCCATTTTAAGGACAAAACCAAATAATGCACAGGGAATTGCTAGCATGGAATCTAACACATACATTCAACAAATATGGTTTTTTAAAATGTGAACATATATAATGTAAAAAGCAAGGAGAATTGACTAAGGAGGTTGTTGCACGGTGGAGAGAGGTGAAAACATGGGAAACTATTTGGGAGTTAGAATAGACATTCCTTTCTCGAAATATCTGGGGGTTATATTTTATATAGGTTGGTGCTTAATCAGGGGCTTATTGCAAAAGGGAATCCTTGACCTTTAGGAACAATACACAGAAATACAAAGATCATTGCGTCCCATGGATATCCTTTTAGACTCTCTCACAGAGATATTCTTACATAAGAGATGTTGATCTGCTCTGACCAATTCAATGAAAGTGTTGTGCAGAATGACTCAAACTAGGAGAAAAGCAAGTGGAAAGCATGTACAAGCGATACAATTCCTTGTTTAATATAATATCCAACTTCACTCTAGCAAGAGTCTAGGAGACATCTTTAACTTTATGAAATTCAGATTATTTTTTTCTGGTTTTCAGGACAAGTTATGGTGTCTTCTTCAAATTTTATTTGATTAATCCTAGAAAAGAGTTATGGACTCATGATTTTCCTCACAGTTCTTCATAGGATGAAATTTTATATGTAGCAAGTGCTGGACCATAGATCTTCTTTAGACACATTCATTACACTCTGATCTGTGGTGTTGTTTGTGCCCTGGATGTCCAAGGATATGTGTGAAGACCCAGCAAGCCATAGGGATAGGAAGAAGAAAGGCTCCAAATCCATGTGGAAGCTGAGTGTAAAGCAAGGTCATAGTGCTCACAACTGAGAAATTACAGGAGGAAGAAGTCTGCGCTGGCAGGAGAAGCTCAGCCTTGCCCAGCAGGAAATGAGGCTCCACATACTAAAACTCCCTGTGGGCAGCAGCCGCGGCCACTGTTTCTGGAACAGACTGTGAGCCTGACTACTGTGGGGGGAAGTGCTTTCTGGCTTGCTGGCAACACAAGATGGCCTAATTTTCATGGCTAGATGAAACACAGAGAAACAAGGGTGAGGCAGCTCTTGTTCTACCAGAATGTTGCTGCTCTCTATCTTCTTTCCTATTCTGATATTTACAAATAATTCTGCAAGCTGAAGCTCAAATTTGCTTCTTTTCCTATCTTTAGAAGGGCCAAAAATAATTAAACAGGCTGAGAGGGTCCTGTCCTGTGTTTATTTGATAATCAATGTTCAAACTTATTTTTTAATATGCTGCAGAAACAGAGTAGCTTCTTTAACTTTTGCTCATGACCCCTATCTTACAGTCCTGAGGCCAACTTTGACTAGAAGTGTTCCCTCCGCATTGTTTGGGGTGGTTCCCAGAGGAAGGCCTGCATTCTTACCATGGTCTCACACTGCTGTGTGCAATGCAATATAACTTACCCATTCCTTCCCATTTTACCACCACATATTGATCACGAGACAGCAATGAATCAGTGGATACAGGTTTTCTTTGGATTTTGTATGAGTGTTCTTAGATTTATACGTTGCTTGGTATAGGGACATCCTGCATGTGAGGTAGACTCAACTTTCATGTACTTTGGGCCTAAGGATCATTTTTATAATATATTCACATAGCTTTTTTCCCTTTAAATTACATATGGATTTTCTTCCCAATGGTAATTAGCTTAATTGAATTTGTTGTTTCTTTTTAAGTTTTCTCTACCTTACTATGAGTATTTTGAATTCTTACTCTTTGTGCTATTTTCTGTGGATGTGAATGGTAATATGAATATCTTTGCTGACTGTATCATATGTACAATTTCTAGAGTGAACTGAGTCATTGTCTATGAAATCTCTACAGAACTTGACTTCTAGTCCTGTGTTTCCAGGTTTTCCCTTAGAACATATTCATCATTCTCATTGCCCTTATGTCCTTACTTGATCTGTTTTTTTTTTTTTTAAATAACCACCTAACTAGCACTCCTATAAGACACATTTTCTCATTTCTAGTCACATTTTATCATGTTGAAGTCCTCTTTTTTTTTTTTTTTTTTTTAAGATTTAGGTAAACTGTCCTGTCTGCATAGCATAGTTGGTTAGAGCATCATCCCAATACACCAGGGTTGTGGGTTTGAACCCCAGTTGGGGCACATACAAGAATCAGTTGATGAATGCATAAATAAATGGAACAACAAATCAGTCTTCCTCTCTCTGTAAAATCAATCAATAAAAAAATTTAAAAAATATTTTGGTAAACTGCCTACTGAAGTAAAACATATGTAGAGAAAAATGCAAAAGTCATATGAGTACAACTCAATGAATTTTTATGTATTCTATCCATGTCCATGTTTCTTTCTTATTCCACTTAGATTCAGTGGTCTATTATTGCAATCACTCTCTTTCTGTTTAACTAATGTGCACCCTCTTGATTTATTATATGCAATTCACAAAGCTCAAACCCCGGTTAAATTAAGCTTTGTGCCACTCAGTTCCTCCTCCTGTGCAATAAACCATGATGGCCATCTTACTTTCAATTTATGACCAGTTACTTTAAATTGACCCTTAGTGCTGGAAGGCAAAAATATTTTATGTCTTAGTCATTCATTCTCCCAATCTTGGGAACAAATATTTTTATCTGTTCTTAAAATTTCCAACATCCTTTCTCTCATCTTCATGCCCTGCTGGTGATCCCTCTTCCGCTTGCTCAGAAAATAGAAGCCATCAGAATGTAATTTTTGAAAATTTATGCTACAGTATTTTCTCACTTGTCAGCATGTGTACCCATAGATTTTACTCTCCCTTTCTTTTAGTTACTGTGGTGGGACTGCCCATGATTTTATCTAAAGTCTCTGTTCATCACTAGATAACATTATCTCTTACCTAGCAGAATGAAACTCTAGAATAGCTGTCCCCTCTCAACACTGCAGTATCAAAACGTCCACTGATTTTGTGTCCTTACAGACATAAGAAAGAAGTTACTTCTCCCACCTTAAAAATAGATGTATTTAAATATATATATGTATTTTAATATATAATACATAACACATAACATATAATGTACATAACTAGAGCTATTTATATATCTTAAACCCACTTACCCTTCCAGTCACTGCCTTATTTCCCAGGCCCCTTTACAGAAAAACTCTTTAGGAAGGTAGTCTCTATTTGTGGTTCCAACGCCTCATATCTCAGGTAGGATTTGATTCACATGACTCCTTGAACACTACTTTTGTTAAGGTGTCTAATGTCCAATATAGATAGTGTAAAACCCAAAAGTCAGTTCCAAGTTTCCATCTTGATCTATCAGCAACATTTGACACAGGTAGTTTTCCCTTGTCTATACAGTTCTGCCTTTACCTGACTTCCACAGTTACCTGGGTTTTTACCTTGTATCACACCTTCTTACATCTTCTAGACCAGTGATCAGACAACTTTGCTTCTAAAATGGTCACATAGTAAATAGATTAGGTTTCGTGAACCATGTCTACTCTCTGTTGCATATTCTTCTTCTCCTTTCTTTTTCAGCCCTTAAAATATGTAAAGCCACTCTTAGCTTGTGGGCCGTGTGAAAATAAACTGCAGGCAGATTTGACCCATTGGCCATAGTTTGCCAACACCTGCTCTAGACCTTTCAATTTTGAAGTACCGTAGAGTTCAGTCCTTGGATCAAGTCTCTGTCTATAGAATAGAGATCACTCATTCATCTTTGGGTATATATATATATATATAATATATATAATATATATAATGTATGTTATATTATATATATAGTATTTAGAGCCTTAAGATTAGATATATATCTAATATATATATATATACATATATATATATGCATGCTGATATAAATAGGTATATACTTAGCTAGACCTTGCCCTCAAATCTCAGAATCACATATCAGACCTCCTACTTGTTACTTTCATTTGCACATTCACACTTAATATGCCCCATTTCCTGCCGTCCCCATTTCTATAAATGCAGCTCCAGTTTCTCAGGCTCAGTAACGGGTATTTTCTTTGGCTTTTTTCTTAGTTAATCCATCAGCAAATCCTGTGAGGGTATGGGCATATTGATATACAATGAGGTCTGTCAAGAAAAAGTCCAGCCATTGTTAATATAATAGGAATGGTTTGTGTGACATAAATGTAACCTGGGAACCAAGGAGAATGGACTGGAATGCACATGCATGAACAATAACAACTTCACTGTGCTAGTCAGTGGGGGTGGTAGACCCCATTGAGTAAGCATATATATTGTGTGACTCTCTCATTTAAAATAACTGAGAGAGTAGAGCAATGAATCTGCATCAAATTTTGTGTTAAGCTTGAACATTCTTCCACAAAAACTATTTGGATTATTTAGAAGGGTGCAGCTATGGGCAACTGATGGTTGGCAGCTTCATCAAGACAACATGCCCACTCATACATCACATCTCTTTTTGGTGAAACATCAAATCACCCAGGTGACTCAGCCCCCCTACAGCCTACATTTGGCACGCTGTGACTTCTGGCTTTTCCCAAAGTAAAATCACCTTTGAAGGGAAAGAGATTTCAGACCATCCATGAGATTCATGAAAATACGATGGCTCAGCTGATGGCAACTGGGAGAACTGTGCTTACCTCGAAGGGGACTGAGGTGTCATTGTCCTATGTACATTGTTTCTTGTATCTTGTATCTTCTTCAGTAAATTCCTGTAGTTTTCATATTATATGGCTAGGCAGACCTCGTATATCTCTTCCTTTAATTAAATGGCCACTTCTCTTCCCCATATCACCACCACGGTCTAAAACACCACCATCTCTTACTTGGCTTACTGTAGTAATATCCTTACTGTAGTGCTTCTCCAACTATGGTCCTTTGAATGACCTGTTGGTTGCCAAGACAATAAAGAGCTTATGCCATCACATATACAAGCTATATCCCTACATATATAATTCAGTTAACATTTTTTCTTGGTAAGAACTTTTTGATGCAGGAAGTACATTTACTTATATTTTGCCAGAAACTTCATATCTGGAATTTTGAGTATCACTGTCCTAAAGGTCTTTCTGCTTATATTCTTTTATACCTTGTATTTTATTTTTATCACAGTAGCCAAAGCAGTCATTTAAAATATGGAAGATAGATCATATCAAACTCACAAAAAGCTTTACATCTCACTTAAAGTCTAATCCTTAAATGACCTTCATGGCTTTATAAATTCTGTGTTCCCTGTTAACTCAATGAATTTTTCTATACCCCTTGCTCACTCCATTGCAGCCAAATGGGCCTTTATAACCTTCCTTGAACATACAAGGGGGGCTCTTCCTCTAAGGTCTTTGTACTTGGTCTTCCCTATGCCTTCTTCCAGGGAGCTGCAGGGTTCTCTTTCTCATGTCCTTCAGGTCTTTGCTCGGATGTCAATGAGGATATCACCATATCTTTCTGTGATGAGTCTATTGAATTTCCCAGTTTTATTTTTAGCACTCTCCTTTTTTCCTGATTCACTTTTCTTTATAGCACCTGTTACCATATGATACACTATACTATCATGTTTTATTCATCTTATACCTTCTTCTACACTAGAATATAAACTGCCCGAAAGCGGAGCTTTTGCTTGTCATATTTCATGATTCATTCCCAGTTTCCACAACAATGTCTGGTACATAGTATACATTAATAAATGCCAATCAAACTAATTAATGAATAGGTTATAGTACCAACTTCTATTATAGCATTTATCATACTGTACTGGTTTTATCTGTCTCATTTTTAGAGTATCAATTGCTCAGCATAAGAGACTTTTATTTTTACAGCAATGGTCCTTTGCATGGTGTCCATAGAAGAGCATGCAAAAGGTATAGAGGTTGCAGTTTAATGTAAGACCCAAAGGAACTTTTGCCTGCAGTTTTGTCACAGGTGGCGCACGTAACCAGGTTCTTAGTGATCGGGACAAAGAATTGAGCCGAACACACGGAGTTTTTAGCATAAAGAAAGAGGGAAGATTTATTAAGCGATAGTACACTCCACAGAACTTGGGAGCGGGTCAACTCTGTGCAGAGATTGACCACGTAGGCTGGGCGGATTTTCTTTTTATAGGGCGGAAGCTTTCTGGCTAGTCTTTGGCGGGCTTCTATTGCGCAGGTACAAAGAGTTACATTTCAAAGCTACTGCGCATGTGTGGTTTCCCAAGATTTTCTTGATTGGCTATTGGAGAAGGGAGTCCCACAATGTTATTATAATGCTATTATAATGAATCAGGGGTAGTGCGCAGGCGCATTCCATGATTCAAAGTTATCCCAGAAAACAGAAACAACCAGTCTTAGGGGGTCTTTGTCATGTATGGATGTTTTCTTCATCCAAGCCCTGCGGGGCTCCTGGAGTTCCCTTCCTGACTGTCTCCTGCCTCAGTTTGAAATTAACACCACCAGGTGGTAATGTTTTATTGTAAATAACTAAGATATACTCTCCATGGTTTCTAATAAAAAATTTCTTTACTTTAAATATATACACATGAACTTAATATTATATTAAGTAATAAACACTAGTATTGACCACAGAATGATGTGGTATTAAGTTATGTGATTTAGGATGCAGTAGGGTATTTAAAAAAAGTGTAAATTATAGCACTACACACCTCACTTCCCATGTGTCACATTCCCACAACCTTTTTGATGACAAATTTATTTCAAAATCCTCTCTAATTCTTCCTTTGGAACCACACTAGGTTCATAATTGATAGAAAAAGGGCCCATCTGGCTTTGGCAGGGGGTAAGGAAGAGTAATTTTTGTAAAATATACTCAGATCCTCCTCCATAACAAACACCCACTCTCCAGGTAAAATTACTCAGGGAGGGAACTCCTCTTATTCTAGTTCCTTTCAGCCTTCCTTTTGCACCTAGGAGAGGAAAAAAGAAAACACACAAACAAACAAAAACAAGTCAACAGGAGTTAGTTAGGGATTCAAGGAAATAGCTTAGGAACAATGCAGCTAGCGAAGGGAGTAGGGGGCAGGGAAATAAAAGCTCTACCGATGGCAAAACACTGTGAAGGCTGTAGCCCGAGGCTCAGACTCACAAAAAGACTGCTGTTTAATGAGAAGATTAACAGATTATCGGCACACCGACACTGTTCCAGTATAACAGCAGGGGATAATCACTAAAATAGCTGAAAGAGATAGACTCTCCCTGAGGAGAAGGATTTAAGTAAATCTCAAGTCAAGAGAGGAGGCAAAAACAAGGACATTAGAGGAATTTGAAGCCTCTAGCACCTATAGGTAAACATTAGACATGGCACAACTCCTAGACAAATTAACATCACCTCTCACACTAAAGTCCTATTTACCTCAGTTCCTATTACTCAACGCAACATGTATAATTTGAGCAGCAAATTCAAGGTAGTAGGCATGCCAAAAGACAATTTAAAATACAGTCTAAGGGAACAAAGAAAGCATCAGAACCAGACACAAATATAATGCAGTTGTTGAGAGACAGTGAATATAAAATAATGATGCTTAATATGTCAAGGTGTAGAATGGAAAAAGCAAAAAGATATCAATAATGTTAAACAAAGTGATGAAAACTCTAAAAAAAAAATCAAAAGGAGAGACTTGCAGCCAAGATAGAGGAATAGGTAGATACATTGTGCCTCCTTGCACAACCAAAATAATGACAACAAAAATTTAGAAACAAAAAAACAACCAGTACTGACAGAAAATTGAATTGTGTGGAAGTCCAACAACCAAGCAGTTAAAATACACACGTTCATACAGACTGGTAGGAGGAGCGGAGTCAGGTGGCAGGCAGAGAGGGGTCACAGCAAAAAAAGTGGTGGCTGGTGAACCCCGGGCATGCAGGCAGTGGCTTTCAGAGCCTGGGTATGGGGTGGCAGTGGGCTAACCCAGTGAGGTAGTGGATTGTGGAGGGGGCATGGTGCACAAAGCGGCTGGCAGGCCAGGCAGTCCCACATTCGCACAGATAAACCAGGCAAAACTGGGCAGTGAGACAGATTGCACAACCCAGGGCTCCAGGGTGGGGGAAATAAAGCCTCAAAACACCAGTTGAAAACACCTGTGGGGATTGAGGCACAGGGAGAGATTCCCAGCCTCACAGGAGAGTTCATTGGAGAGACCCACAGGGTCCTAGAATGTACACATGCCCACCCACCTGGGAATCAGTACTAGAAGGGCCCAGTTTGCTTGGGAGAAGCTGCAGAAGTGACTGAAATCCGACAGGGAGTGGAGCAAGCACCATTGTTCCCTCTCGGACCCCTCCCTGTAAAACAGCATCACAGCGAAGCAACTGGGTTGCCCCACCCTGGTGAACACCTAAGGCTCCGCCCCTCACTACCCATAACAAGAGCATCATCAAGACAAAAAAAAAAAA
>PVIA01017628.1:0-15166 GCA_004024845.1 Tonatia bakeri
CTCTTCTGGGGCCCACGCCCACATCTGCCAGCCACCCCTTTTTCCTGCCGGGACCCCTCAACCTCTCTCCGTAGGCCTCTGACTCCGGCCCTCCTTACCGGTCTGGATGAACGGTTGTCAGACTTCCATTCAGTTCATTTCTCTCTGTTCTGGTTGTTTTTTTGTTTCTAAATTTTTGTTGCCCTTAGTTTTGGTTGTGGGAGGAGGAACTGTGAGTCTACCTATGCCTCCATCTTGGTCAGAAGTCTTATATGGCCTTTATTATGTTAAGGAATGCTCCCTCTACTCCCAATTTGCTGAGTGTGTTTAACATAAATGGGTGCTGTACCTTTCAAATGCTTTTTTCACAGCTATTGATAGAATCATGTGATTTTTGCCTTCCCTTTTGTGTGTTTATGTGATATATTACATTTGTTGATTTGTGAATATTGTACTATCCTTGCATCCCTGGGATGAATCCCACTTGGTCATGGTGTATGATCTTTTTAATGTATTGCTGGATGCACTTTGCCAATATTTTGTTGAGGATTTTAGCATCTATGTTCATCAGCAATATTGGACTGAAATTTTCTTTCTTTGTTATGGCTTTATCTGGTTTTGGGATTAGGACCATGCTGGCTTCATAAAAAGTGTTTGGGAGTTTTCCTTCTTTTTGGATTTCTTGGGATAATCTGTGAACGACAGTGGTTAGCTTATCCTTAAATGCTTCATAAATTTCTTCTGAGAAACTGTCTGGTTCAGACTTTTGTGTGTCAGTTTTTTGATTACTGCTTCAATTTAATCTGCTGTTTTTGGTCTGTTCAGGCTTTCTGCTTCTTGATTCAGTTTTGGAAAAATATATTTTTCTGGAAATTTGTCGATTTCATCTAAGGTTTTCAAATTTTTCAGCATATACTTCTTCATAGCAATTTCTTCCAATCCTTTGTATTTCTGTGGGATCAGTTGTAATCTCTCCTGTATCATTTCTGATTGTGTTTATTTTGATCCTCTCTCCTTTCTTGATGAGTCTGCCTAAAGGCTTGTCAATTTTGTTTATCTTTTCTAAGAATCAGCTGCTGGATTTATTGATCCTTAGAACTGTGCGTTAGTCTCTATGTCATTTAATTGTGCTCTGATGTTGGTTATTTCATTCCTTCTACTTGCTCTGGCCTTTCTTAATTTTTTTCCCTTTAGTTCTTGTAGGGGTAGGGTTAGGTTCTTTACTTGAAATATTTCTATATTTTTTAGGCAGGCCTATATTGCTACGAACTTCTCTCTCAGGATTGCCTTCACTGTGTCCCTTAAGTTTTGGTTTGTTGTGAGTTCATTTTCATTTGTTTTCAGAAACTTTTTGATTTCTTCCATAATCTCATTCTTGACCCATTCATTGTTTAATAGCATGCTATTCAATCTCCATGAGTTTGAGTGTTTTGGGTTTTTTTCCTTAAGGTTGATTTCTAGTTTCAGTCTCTTGTGGCAGAGAAAACACTTGAGATGATTTCAATTTCCTTGAATTTGTTGAGGCTAGTTTTGTGTCTATCATGTGGTCTACCTTTGAAAATGTTCCATGAGCATTTGAAAAGAATGTGTATTTTGCTTCTTCGGGATGAAAGGCTCTCATTTGAGAGCCTTTTAAGTTAAGTACATTTGATCTAGGGCATTGTTCATAGTAATGATATCTTTATTAATATTTTGTTTGGAAGATCTATCCATTTTTGACAGTGGGGTGTTAAAATCCCTTACTATAATTGTGTTGCTGTCAATATCTTTCTTAAAGTCCTCCAAGATTTTCCTTATATATATATTGGCTGCTCCTATATTGGGTGCATATATATTTTCAATGTTTATGTCTTCTTGATGAATCCCTCCCTTGAGTATTATGAAGGGAGCTTCTGGGTTTCTTTTTATGGCTCTTTTTTTTTTGAAATCTATTTTGTCTGATATGAATATTGCTACCCTGGCTTTCTCTTCCCTGTCTATTTGCCTGGAATATTTGTTTCCAGCCCTTCACTTTAACTTTGTGTAGGTCTTTTGTTGTGAGGTGGATCTCTTATAGGCAGCATATATGTGGATCTTGATTTCTTATCCATTCATCTCTTCTATGTGTTTTGATTGAAGCATTTAATCCATTGATATTTAAGGTTATTATTGATAGGTACTTATTCATTGGCATTTTTTCATACCCATGTTCCTCTCTCTTTCACTGTTTTTCTTCCTGTTCTTAAAGTAGTCCCTTTATTGTCTCTTGCAGAGCTGGTTTGGAGGAGATGTATCCTTTAAGTCTTCTTTTGTCTGGGAAATACCTTATTTGGCCTTCCATTTTAATTGAGAGCCTTGCTGTGTGGAGTAATCTTGGTTACAGTCCTTTATTTTCCATTACTTGGAATATTCCTTGCCAATCTCTTGTGGCTTGGAGCCTTTCTGTGGAGAAGTCAGCTGCTAATCTTATTGGGGCTTCCTTGTATGTTACTTCCTGTTTCTCTCTTGTTGCCTTTAAGGTTCTCTCTTTGTCTTGGAATTTTGCCATTTTAATTATGATGTGTCTTGAAGTGGGCCTCTTTGGGTTCCTCTTGATTGGGACCCTCTGTACTTCCTGCATTTGTGTCTTTTTCTCACATGAAATTAGGGAAGTTTTCCATCATTACTTCTTCAAACAGGTTTTCTATCCCTTCCAGTTCTTTTTCTGGTATCCCTATTATATGGATATTATTACATTTCATGTTGTTCTGGAGTTCCCATAACCCCTCTTCATTCTTTCTAAGTCTCTTTTTCTATTCTTGCTCTTTCTGGGTGTTTTGTTCTACCTTTTCCTCTAGCTCGCTGATCCAATCCTTTTCTTCATTGAGCCTGCTTTTGATTCCTTGCACTCTGTTCTTCAATTCAGAAACTGTATTCTTCATTTCCTCTTGGCCCTTGTTAATATTTTCTATTTCCTTTTTCATTTTGATATAGTGTGCAGTGAATTCATTTTAGTTTCCCTGTAGTTTTTGGTAATTCTCTGTAAGCTCATTGAGCTTCCTGATAACCATTGCTTTGAACTCAATATCTGATAGTTGACTTGCCTCTATTTCATTGAGCACTCTTTCTCAGACTTCCTCCTTTCCTTTTATTTGGGGCTTGTTTATTTGTCTTCCCATTGTTTGTGAGACTGTTCTCATTATCCTCTGTTTCTTAAATTGATCTGTTCTGACTCCCTGCATTTGTGGTGTGGAACTTCTATGGTACGAGACCTATCGTATTCAGTAGTGCAGTCTCCTTGATCTCCTGAGCTTGCTGATCTTGGGCTGTTGTTTATGTTGGCTGTCTGTATGTTTTTCAGTTTTGATTTTTTGTTGGGTCTTTCTTTGGTGGGTACTTCCCTACAGCTGGTTAACTGAGGGTCACTCTGTCCACCTCCTCTTGTATTCTACTGTGCTGGTGCAGACAGGTTGCGTTGAAGCTGTTACTTCTGTCTGTATGAGGTTTTGAGGCTTCTCTCTCACTATTGTTCAGTTGTTTGTTCTGAGTAACTTCTCAACTGTTTAGTTGTATTTCCAGATTGGTCCTGGGCGGAGGTTAGTGTAGTTCCCACTTACTACTTTATCTTCTGTTATATCTGTAGGTGGTTCCTTTTATTGGTGGATTTCCTCTTCCAGCGGGTATACTCGTGTTCACAGCTCCCGCCTACTCTTTTATGTGATCAGTTGGAAGGGGAAAGCAAAATAGATTAAAACAGTGGGAGTGTATTCTATACTATTTAAAGTACCAACCCATAGAGAAGAGATAGGAGATCCTTTGGCTATATATAGTTTTAACCATGATATTTCACCCATCTGGCCACTTTTTGGAAAGGGTGGAAAAAGATAAGACTCTTGCTAGAAGGGGAAGAATTGTGAGTTGGTTCTAGAAAGCAGTGAGCTTGTGGGAGGTCAGATTATGAGATAAAGTGAGAGTAAAGGATAGTAAATAGGTGTAGTGTGTGAGAGAATAGAGTTAACCAGTACAGTAATAGAGTTCAGGAAATGGTGAAGTGGGCTAAGATCTGGCAGTGGTGCTGTGTAGTATTTACAATTGAATGGAACAGCAATTATTACTATTACTATTGTTCTATTACTTACAATAGTAATAGAACTACAGTCATATGACAGCATCTATGTGATCTGAATAACAAGAGTGGAAAGTACATGGCCTAGAGTAGTGTACTATTGGAACATAAGTGAAGTGAAAGCAGGAAAATTAAAACTACACTATGAAAGAGAGAACTAGAAAAACCAGTCAAACAATGCAGCTGAACAAACCATGTGAAGAAGACTAAACAGAAAGAAGATAAATAAAATAAAATAAAATAAAATAAAATAAAATGATGTGAGATAATGAAAAACTAATAATAATGCTAATATACAATAACTTGCAAGTTCTCTGGAATAGAAAAGTGAAATTTGTTTCATTGTAGGAGACTGTTTTGTGTGGCATGGGCCCAGCTCACACTGAGAGATGCACAGGACCCACGACCATGGATAGGTTCTCCTGTGGGGAATCAGGCCTGCAACATGCGTAGGCTGCTTTGAGTCTTTCTCTTGTTCCTTAGAGAGCCCGTTCCCCATGGTTGAGGAGACACAGAAACTTTTAAAGAAATTTTTTAATAAATAAAAGAAACTTTTTCTGAAATTCCCCCCACCACAAGCATGGGGATTACAAAACCAGTCTCAATTTTGCATTTTCTCCACCTGCACCTTTAAATCCTTATGCCAGCGGATGGAGGCAAAAGGCAAAACTGAAGGGGCCGCAAGAGGCAGCTTAAAAGAAAGAACTTACTGAGATGCTTGTAAATTGTCCTGTAACTAGTTGATGTTTTTAAAGCTGATTAGAGGGAAAATCTTTGCTCTTTCTCACAAGTCTAGACCTAGTTGGGGGTTGTGCCATGGGGATTGGCTTGTGGGTGTTTTTACAGTGATGTGGTGAGTGCCCTGTGGCTCTTAACTGCTCAACCCGAGCCCTCAAGGTTGCGGCAAATAGTTGGGAAAGAGAGCAAGGCTCTTGCTTACTAAAGAAGGTACAGTTGCAAAGCAGTTGCAAGAGAGAGCGACCTAGGAAGAAAGACGCTTTTCCTCTGCAAGCCAACACACCCTTACAACATTCCTGAAAAGCACTCGGGGTCGTCAGCCCATACCTGGGCTAATGTGCACGTACTCCAACCAAGTTGGTGTGTTGTCCATAATGACGATGGCTTGTAGTCCTGGGTCCCTGTTCATGGGTGCCAGCTGATGCAGACACTGACCCGCAATGTCCATGTCATTATGGATGAAATGAGACATTCACACGGACTATTGAGACCTGTGAAGGAAAAGGGACAGCATGGCTTTTCACTCAAAGGGAGCAAAAGCCTTGGCCCTTGCCATGACTGGCTTTTATTGGGTTTCTCAGCATGTTACAGGATGATCCTCATTTACTATGCATAGGTTCTCTTTAGGTGGTTACCTTTTACAGAAAACAAAGGAGCCAATGCTGCTAATCACATCACAGGAGATGGATATTTGCAAATGAAAAGGCAAAAGTGGTTGAACCATTTACACTCATCCTTGGAAGGTTTAGCATGGATTTTAGGAAGTTACTTTGTAGTCATGTCCTCAATTCAGGATGAGGGAGTTTTTTAGCAAGAGCAAGACTTAAAGTGGCCGAGGCACATTGCAAGCCTGATTCCCCACTGGAGAACCTATCCATGGGCATGGGTCCTATGCATCTCCCAGTGGGAGCTGGGTCCACGCCATGCAGAATGGTCTCCTACATGTGACTGTCTCAGCTGTTGGGATGACCCCTCTTTAAATCTAACTCTGGTCCTTTCACAGCTGCAGGTTTTATTGTCTCACTTGTGGGAATAAAAAATATATTAAAAAAAATTTTTTAAAGGAAGAAAGAAAGAAAAAGAAACAAAAGAAGAAAGAAATAAAGGAAGGAAGGAAGGAAGGAAGGAAGGAAGGAAGGAAGGAAGGAAGGAAGGAAGGAAGGAAGGAAGAGAAAGAAAGAAAGAGAGAGAGAGAGAGAGAGAGAGAGAGAGAGAGAGAGAGAGAGAGAGAAAGAAAGAAAGAAAGAAAGAAAGAAAGAAAGAAAGAAAGAAAGAAAGAAAGAAAGAAAGAAAGAAAGAAAGAAAGAAAGAAAGAAAGAAAGAAAGAATTTTTTTTTTTTTAAAGCCTCCTGCTGGCTTTAAACCACTCAAGCCAGTCTGCTGGTCTTCCTGGCTGCAGTGAGCTGAGGGGGAATTGGTTTCACTTTTCTCCCTTCCTATGGTTTTGCTGATATGGGGGTCAGGTCTGAGCATACTCTTCCCAGTTGTCCAGGTATCAGCCCAGTTCCTTAGTTTACTGCTGGGCCCCCAGTGCCCTTCTGAGCCTGACCTATGCCTTCAGTCCACCAGTCGTGCTGTCCTTGAAGTGCGCCAAGTATGAGCAAGTCACACACCACCTTCTCACTCTTTGCCGTCCTAGATGCTAGGGACTCTCAGAGTCTCTTCAGGGTAGTTTGGCTCCCTCATTGAGTTAAGTATTTCTGAGCATTGCTGACTCCCTGAACCCTGCTCTTCTCCTCTTCAGAGGTGTCTCTGTCTTCTTAGCCAGCTGGACATCCCCACAGGGTGGGTGCGCCACAGTGGCTGCAGCGGCAGCCACAGGCACACACCTCGTCTGCTACTTCGCCCAGGGTGGTGCCACTTTTCACAACTGAATATTATCTTGGTTCCTTTCTGGCTCTGGTGCTATATGATGGGGTTCCCAGCTTGGGGTTTAGAACCCCCACACTTCTCAGTAGGAATTCCCCCAGCCTCTGAAATATTCCTCTGGCACTTTAGCTGCTGCCTGTGGTAGCCCTCTCATGTCTCTTCTGTGCTCTGTACCAGTCATGTTGTAGTAAAGCTATTTTTCCTTATTGTCCATGGTTATAAGGCTTGTCTCCCACTATTGTTCAATTGTTTATTCTGGATGATTTCTCTAGAATTTAGTTGTAATTCCTAATCAGTCCTGGGAGAAGGTTAGTGTAGTTTCCACTTATTCTTCCACCATCTTGGATCTTCTCCAGATCCTCCATTTTGATTCGGTAAAAACAGCCTTAGACATATTAAGGATTAAACATCAACAACAAAACTTTAAAGATCTTAAAATATAGAGAAGATCCCTTGTAGTACAGCTCAGTTGGTTGGATCATTGTCCCATAAACTGAAGGGTCATGGGTTTGATTCCCAGTCAGGACACATGTGTAAGTTGTGGGTTCAATCTACATTTGGGGCATGTATAAGACAACTGATTGATGTTTCTCTTTCTCTCCCTTTTCCTAGAACTGTGTTCTTGAGAAGAGTCCCCTTCTAGTACAGGCTTTTTCCATTATGTAAGTGTTCTAGGAGCCCATCTGTATCAGTGTACCAGCTGGCATTGTTGTGAGGCTGTGTTCAGCTTCGTTGAATTTTTTTGAAGATTCTTTCTACACTTTTGCCCATTTCATGATGGGTGATTTACAAGAGCACCTACCCATGCTGCACTGAGTGTTCATCAGTTTTTGACCAAAATGACATGACCCCCATGCCCCACCCTCCCTATTCACCCGATCTCACTGTGAATGACTTCTTTTTTTGTTTCTCTGGATGGAAAGCTCCTAAAAGGGAAAAGTTTTGTCAATGTGGAAGAAGTAAAACAAAAAAAAAATGGCAGAAGCCCTAAAATTCATCACAATTGATGAGATCAAAAACTGTTTTGAGCAGTGGAAAAGAAACCTCAATAGGTGCATTGCATTAAATGGAGAGTACTTTGAATATGACTGAAGTTTAAACATGTGAGAATAAATATACATTTTTAAAATAAATAAATTCCATTTTGGGAGTTGTGTTACAGCCTTTCAATGCACAGGATTTGGGCAGATGAAAGAAAATTTGCAGTCATGGGGATGCCTGACATGCCTTTATTCACAGGTGGGGTGATCCACACATGCCACAAGCCACGTGCCATGCTGGTAGGGAATCCCAAGTCCCTTATATACTAAATGCTCACGAAGCCAGCAGGATGCCAAGATATATAACAAAGCATGAATCTGTACACGTGGGCCCACTCAAGGTTGTGAAAATGCTGCTTATCAGGCCCATTCTCAAGATTATGGGAATGCTGCTTCTCTTAGTTGCCCAGACATCAGGGTAAGGGAACCTGACTGACCCTGTTTCCCATGCATGGGTGGTCCCCCATACGTGATAGATAGATGATGATAGATAGATAGATGCAGGGAGGAAGACAGGGAGAAAGGGAGAAAGGAATATGATTTGAAATTTGGTGTGAAAGCTGTATTTGAAAAGATGCCTAAGACATTAACTATTAATGAGAAAACTGATAAATTTGTACTAATATTGGTTTTATTTGTAAAAATACTTTAAAGAAAGTGAAAAGACAAGTTACAAACTATAAGAAGATATTCACAATTAACAACTGAAAAAGCGTAATATCACAAGTGAAAGGAACTCTTTTAAATCAACAATAAAAGCACAAACAAAACTGTACAAATAGGCAAATGATGTGCAGACTCATCATAGAAGATGAAACACATATCACCCACAAATGACATGAGGAAACATATATTCTTATAATTACTGGTTATGGAATAGAAATACCACATTATTGGCAAAAGAAAAAAGTGTGCTTACTGCCGAGTCATGGAGAGGATGTCCATCTTCAAGATCTCTGAGACTTTGCTGGTGGGAGTGTAAATATTTTGGTCATATCATCTATTCACTCAAGATATTTATACTCAAGAGAGATTCATACATATAAACAATAGTAAACATGTTCAAAATATTCATAGGAGAACTATTTACAATTATTGAAACCTGGAAACAACTCAAGTATCCCCAGACAGAAGAATAAATTAATAAATTGCAATACATTCACACAGTACTCAAAAAATTAACTACAGTAACGTGGAATAATATTAATGAATCTTAGAAATGTAATATTAAGTGATAAATTCTAATAGATTTTATAAATACATTTTAATAAGTTATACTGAATTAACATAAATTTTAATTGCTTGCTTGCAGATATGTACATGTTCAAGAATTTATATAAATGCAATAAAACTATAAAAATAAAAGCTGAAAAATGATAAACAAGGAATTGTCTTTGATGGAGAGGAGCAGGAAAATGGGTCTAGTTCATAATCATGAATTTATGTGAATTTTTATGAAGGACATAATTTTTATTTTAAGTGGTGTTTTCATGGGTTCTTTCTACATTATTAAAATACTCAATGATCTAACAAGATAACCAAAAGCAAGCCATTAGTGAACCAAGGATGAAAGTATGTCAGAAGTTATGAATTATGATTAACCAATTCCATGTAACTGAAATTAAAAAATTGTAACATACAAAAAAGTGCAAAGATGACTCAGAAGTCATTAACATTTTTATACATTCTTTCCAGTGTTTTTCTATATGTATGTGCAATATGTGCATACATACCATTCATTACTGGTATAACTAGTCCCTTCCCAGTAGTGAGACAGTGGGATGTAAGTTCCCAGGGGATATGGTTAACTCAGACTAAATTCTCATGAGACTTTTTTACCTCATGGTGAGTGGATAATGGGATGGTTCATGTACAGTTCAAAAGAGTAAAGTTTTAGGGATATTTATAAAAGTTAAGCCAACCTTCACCCTGCCATATCTTATACAATATCCTCTGGTCCAGGCCTGTTTCTTCTTTTTTAAATTCTTACCCAAGGATACTTTTTTAAAAAATTTATTTTAGAGAGAGAGGAAGGGAGTGAGAGAGAGAGAAACATCAATCTGTTGCCTTTTGTATCTGCCCCAACCCAAGGTTAACCCACAACCAGGTATGTGCGCTGACCTAGGATCGAACCACAACTTTTGGTGTATGAAATGACGCTCTAAGCAACTGAGCCACCTGGCCAGGACTGACCTCTTTCTTATCAATACAAAAAGCAGGGAGTAGGCATAAGTCTTAAAAACTTTTATGTTTCTGCCTTGGACACATGACTTGGATGTATGAGGCAGTGACCCACCAGCATTTTAAAGCCCCTCGGGATTCTGAGAATTCCTTGTTTTGGCCCCAAGAATGCTGCTAAGGGCCATAATAGATATACCAGCATCATAGATAGAATGAATCAATATCACAGGAATCCCAAAGAACAAACAGGAAAGCTAGAGAATGACAATGGTACAAGTGCTTTAAGTAGACAATAATAATTTTTAAGGATCAGAGTGAATGTGGAATATCAACTGGAAGCATATATTGGTGCATAAATGGGACTGTGAGTTTGGAAGAAATGCAGGAAAGCTTGCAGGCCAAAGCAGTGAGTGCTGCTTGGGATATTCATATGCTACTTATTTATGAGACTAGATGCTTAACACATAGCAATTAATTTTGAATATTTTACTTTTTAAAGGCATCACAAAATCTTTTTTAAAAATTGGGATCAAGTGTAGATTAACATAGACATCCTGGAAAGCAATCAGCAGAATTTAAAGAAATGAAAACTTATAACTATGGCCCAATAATCCCATTTCTGGGTCTATATTTCAGAGAAACGTGCACATGGGATGCAAATGTTCATCTAAGCATTAGTTGTGGTAGCACAGTTGGAATTAACTTAGGTGTCCACCACCATGGCATGTGGAGGCAGTGGTCTACTGTACAATACAATACTAAAATAGTAAGTAAAGTAAACATATAGAGATGGTTGCTTAAGCATAGTATTTAGTGAAAGAGCAACAGACAGAATGAGATCTATGGCATGATACCACTTATATAAATGTGTGCCCAAAATGAATAAGAGTTCATCCCTCCCAGCTTACAGAAGAGCCAAACATTGAACACTGGGATTTGCCATGGAGAAATTAGTCTCTTTATTTAGAGGGTGCTAAGCAAGGAGAACAGGGAGCTGCACGCTTAAAACCTCAATTTCCTGATGGCATACAGTGGAAGGGTTTCAGGGAGTTAGGGGGACCAAGTATGCAGATGTGTGCTGGTAAGGCAAGTTGTACTTGGAGGACCTTGAAACTTGGTTATTTATGATAAGAGTTTTCAACACTAGACAATAGACCCTTTGTTTCTGAAAAGGGATCAGGGAGACTTTGGTTGCAGATTTAGCTAGAAAATGGGGTAGCACATGCACAGTGCTATAAAATAACAAGGGTTGTATTAATCATTGATCTGCTTTAAGGGAGCAGAACCAGTTTTAAGCTGATCAATGTGATTTATATGCTGTTTCAATTGCAAAATATGTACATTTACAAAAACAGCAAATATTTTCCAACAACATGGATAAAATCGAGGATTTATACTAAAGTTGAAGAAAATTGGTTTTCTCTGTGTGGGTGTGCAACTTAAATATTTAATAAATTTATAGTATTCTGTTAAGGAAAGATAGATTATACACATGACATCCCAACTCTTAACACCTAGTACCTCTACAGATTCAATTTTTGTTAATATTTTCTTGTATATTGTATTTTTCCAGATATTTCTACATATATAGGCAGGTGAATGTAAATGTGCATGTGTATGAATGTGTGTCTATGTGGTGTCTCCCTTTCATCTTCCACCAAAAGGTAGCACACTAAAATAGACATTTCTTCCTTGTTTTATTTCCTTACTTAAAATATATCATGGAGATCATTCTTTGTTATTACAGCCTTATTGTTATGTATGTATGTATGTATGTACATATTTATTTATTTATAAAACATGTTTATTATTTTAGAGAAAAGGTAAGGGAGGGAGAGAGAAAGGAAAAGAAACATTGATGTAAGAAAGAAACATCAATCGGTTGCCTCCGATAGGCTACTTGACCAGGGATCAAACCTGCAGCCTTTTGGTGTATGTGACAATGCCTCAATCACTGAGCTACATTGGCCAGGTCTTGTCATTTTTAAAATTTTGGAAAATGCATATGTAAAATATATTACATAAATCATTTTAAACTATGCAAACATTCATCCAGACTGGTAGGAGTGGAGATGGACAGCCAGGGTGGATAGAACTTGTGGCAAGGCAGCACTTAGAGTACTAGGCCAGGTCAGACAGTGCCTCATGGACTGGGCAGTTCCACATTTGCATGCAGAAAAACAGGGAGGAACAAGTGGGGAGCGAGACAGACCAAGCAACCCAGGACTATAAAAACCTGTGGGGATTGCAGCGGCGGGAGAAACTCCCAGTCTCACAGGAGAGTTCACTGAAGAGACCCACAGGGTTCTAGAACATATACAAAACCACACTTCTTGGAATCAGCACAAGAAGGGCCCAATTTGCTTGTGGGCAGTGGAGGAACTGACTGAAAACCAGCTGGGAGCCAAGCCAGTTGGTATTATTCCCTCCTGGACCCCTCCCCCACACACAGCACTGCAGCACAGCAACATGGGTTGTCCTGCACATGGAGCCTTAGGTATTTGCCTAGGGCTCCACCCCTTAGAATGTAACAGACATGCTGAGACAAAAAAAAAATGACCCAAATGAAAGAACAGAACAGATCAAAAATAGAACTAAGAGATGAAGAAATAGCCAACCCATCAGATGCAGAGTTCAAAACATTTTGTAATCAGGATGCTCACAGAATGGTTGAGCATGGTCACAAACTAGAGGAAGAAGTGAAGGCTATGCAAATTGAAATAAAGGAAAATGTACAGGAAACCAACAGTGACAGGAAGAAAACTGCAACTCAAATCAATGATTTGGACCAGAAGGAAAAAATATATATTCAGCCAAAAACAGAATGAAGAAACAACAATTCAAAAAAAAAATTAGGAGAGGCTTAGGAACCTCTGAGAAAACTTTAAACATTCCAACATCTGAATCATAGGGGTGCCAGAAGGAAAAGAGAAAGAGCAAGAAATTAAAAACTTATTTGAAAAAATAATGAAGGAGAACTTCCCTAGTCTGGCAAAGGAAATAGACTTCCAGGAAGACCAGAATGCTCAGAGTCCCAAAAAAGTTAGACCCAAGGAAGCACACCAAGGCAAATCATAATTACATTACCCAACATTGAAGAGAAGGAGAAAATCTTAAAAGCAGCAAGAGAAAAGGAGAGAGTTACTTACAAAGGAGTTCCCATAAGACTATCAGCTCATTTCTCAAAAGAAACCTTGCAGGCAAGAAGGGGCTGGAAAGAAGTATTCCAAGTCATGAAAGGCAAGGGCCCACATCCAATATTACTCTATCCAGCAAAGCTGTCATTTAGAATGGAAGGGCAGATAAAGTGCTTCCCAAATAAGATCAAGTTAAAGGAGTTCATCACCACCAAGTCCTTATTATATGAAATGTTAAAGGGACTTATCTAAGAAAAAGATGATAAAAAATATGAACAGTAAAACTACCACAAACTCACAACTATTAACAAATGAACCTAAAACAAAAACAAAAACAAAACAAACTAAACAACAAAACAGGAACAGAATCCCAGAAATGCAGATCACATGGAAGGTTATCAACAGGGATGGGGAGGGGTGAAGAATGGGGGAAAAGGTACAGAGAATAAGAAGCAGAAATGGTAGGTACAAAATAGATAGGAGGAAATTAAGAATAGTATGGGAAATGGAGAAGCCAAAGAACTTCCATGTATGACCCATGGACATGAACTAAGGTGGGGGAATGCTAGTGGGAGGGGGGTGCAGGGTGGAGAGGAATAAAGGGGAATAAAAAATTGGATAGCTGTAATAGCATAATCAATAAAATGTATTTAAAAAGTAAAGTGCGTAATTCAGTGGTGTTAGGTTTATTCACATTGTTGTAATACCAAACTCCAGAACTTTTCATTTTGCAAAAACTAAAATGCTATACCCATTAATCAATAAAGTTTTATTTCTCTCCCCTACTCCTGGAAACCCTCGTTCTATTTTCTGTCTCTATGAATTTGAGTAATTTAGGTACCCCATGTGGAATCATACATTATTTGTATTTTTGTGACTGGCTTATTTCACTTAAAATAGTGCCCTCAAGGTTCATCCATGTTTTATTATATGTCAGGATTTCCTTCCTAGCTGAATAATAGTTCATTATGAGTTTATACAGGTTTTCCCCAGTGTCTGAAAGTACAGTGTTTCTGTGAAAACTTCTCTTAGCTAAAATGTCATAATGTCACAGGTGGGCACAGGTAACCAGGTTCTTGGTGATCGTGGACAAAGAATTGAACTGAACACACAGAGTTTGTAGAAGAGAACATGGGGGCAGTCCAACTCCAAGCAGAGATTGACCTCATGGGCTGGAGGGATTCTATTCTTATAGGGTGGATCCCTCCTGGATAATTTTGCTGGGCTTTTATTGTGTATGTACAAGTAGTTGTATTACTTTAAAGCTACTGCACATGTATGGCCACCGGAGAAGGGGTTGCACAATGTTACTGAATGGAGCCCCCTCCCTATTCTCCTGGGGTCCCCCTGTATTGGTTTGCCTTGCCCACCACCAGGGAATTATAGCTCACCATGCCGGAGATTGGTGAAAAGGAAAGGAATTGTTTATTCAAAAGTTATACAGACTTAAGAGTAATAACTTAATGTCTTCATTAAAATCCCTTAAAACACCCACAGACACACAGTCCATCCTTCCCTCCTTTGCCTGGTCTGGGGTACCATATCTCAGGAAAAGAAATAGAAGTCTGTGGCTCAGGTAACCCCTGGTTCTTCCCAGTAATCCGTGCTTGGCTGGCAGGCCTCTCTCAGTTCCCAGCACCATCATCTGTGTCACTGGGATTTCCAGTTTTGGGGTTTTTTTTTTTTGCCAATGTTTTTATCATGACAGCAACCAAAATTTTAAAGTGAAGCACAAATCTTCAAAAATATTACTGCCTAATAAATCAAACTTTTTATTCTTTATAAGTTGATACCTTAAATGCTTTCAAATACTTTAAAAACATTTGTCACATTTAAACACCATATATATTTTTTAATATATTTTACTGATCATGCTACTACAGTTGTCCCATTTCCCTCCTTTCACTCCCCTCCACCCTGTATACCTTCTTCCACCCACATTTCCCCCCCTTTAGTTCATGTCCCTGTGTATAAGTTCTTTAGCTTCTACATTTCCCATACTATTCTTGCCCTTCCCCTATTTTCTACCTATGATTTATGCTACTTATTCTCTGTACCTTTTCCCCCTCTCTCTTCCTCCCACTCCCCTGTTGTTAACCCTCCATGTGATCTCCATTTCTGTGGTTCTCTTCCTGTTC
>PVIA01017629.1:0-15151 GCA_004024845.1 Tonatia bakeri
GTGTACTTTAGCCATCCAGACCACAGTCAAATTCATCACCCAGCATGGGTTTCAAGGCCTCTACTGTGTCAGGATTAGTTAGAGTCTGGAGACAGAACGGAAAGCCACAGTAGGACCCTGGCTCTGTGACTCTGGCCGTGTTGTAGGGGAGACAGGCCGTTACAGAAATGACACAGAGAAATGTAATCATGACCCAGTGCTGTGAGGGATTTTGTTCAGGGTGGAGGAGCTCCATGGCTCCTGCCCTATAAGGCTGCACCCAGTTTGCAAGGGACCAACTCCTTTCTCTCACTAACAGGGACTCCAGGGCGCAGGGACCTGCAGGGACCCACCTGAAACGCTCCCTACTATTCCCCCTCAAACCTGCCCAGCCCGTTGTGAGGGGCTGCTCTGGGCCAGGCAGGCTCAGTACAGTCCCACCCAGGGTGCTGCCCACTCTTATTCCCAGTCCCTCCTGGGCTGACCCCTCCTGGTTCTGCCCTGAGAGTGGACACAAGGCAGCCCTCACCTGGCTGGTCTGAGCTCCACAGCTCTGTGCAGGGATTCCTCAGGCAGGGCGGCTCCTGACTCCAGTTTCAGGGACAGCATGTGTGGTCCTGACCTCCCCACAGAGATGCCACTATCAGGTCACTGCTCCTGTCAGTGACACCATCTGTGTGGGGAACCTGGGGCGTCTCTAACTTACAGGAACTTGTCCTTGCAGATCCCCCTCAGGCACACCTGGTGACTGGGGACAGTGATGGCCATTACGGAGACGCCCTCAGGAGCAACAGGCAGGAGGCAGAGAAAGTGTCCCCTGTTCCTGGGGAGAAGCTGAGCTTAGAGTCACATGTCATTGGGTGCAGGGACATCTGGGCCAGGAGCTCTCTTCATGGTGTTTCTCGCTGGCCCCTTTCCTTCAGCTCCTAATCTTCTCCAAACTGTGTCCTCAAGTACCTCTCACTGGTCAACTTGGCAGTATTTTTAATCTTAGAACAATTATTTGTTTTTCTTTTTTCATCACCATTTATCCCCCCACACACTCTCCCAGCTCCACCCTTTCCTCTCCCACACAATTACCACACTGTTGTCTGTGTCCGTGAGTCAATTCTTTTAAGTTTTCAATTACAGTTAACATACAACATTGTATTAGTTATAGCTGTAAAACAGAGTAATTAAACATATGTATAAAGTTTATTAAATAATCTCTTCATTATATCTAGTACCCATATGATACCATATGTAGTCACAACAATATTATTCACTGTGTTCCCCATGCTGTACTCTACACCCTACTCATAAATGTCCAGGGCTGATACAGGACAACAATGGGATTTTCACTGACTTGGGTGAAAGTCATGAGAGGGGCTAAGGAGGGTGAGTGGAGAAGTGGTGAAGAGCACAGCAGGACAATCTCAGAATATCTCCCTGTAAATTACTAATGAATGACAATCACCAAATGGAGAATTTATAATGGGAAGAACTGGCTGTCACCAATCTGAAAGAGTAACCAAGGTGAATGTAACCACTGTTGGGACAGGTGGATGCAGTGTCCAGTCCTTGTCTTTCCTCTCCCACAGTCCTGGCTTCCTTGGTGGCCTCATCCACACTCACAGATTTAAATGTCATTTTTGTAGCATTATCTCCACACCTATGTCTCCAGTCCAGACATTTCTCCTCAAGGTTCCCACACTCATCTGTCCAACCTGACACCTCACTGGTGTTTCTAACACACATCTCACCTTGACCTTCTCCTCAGCTGAACACTTGAAATATCCACCCCTCCCCCACACATGCTCCTGCCAGTGTCTTCCCCTCTCTGCTGATATAACCCCATCTTTCTGCTGGCCCAGTACAAACATGGGGTGCCCTCCCTGATGCCTTTTTCATAACGCAGATGGAATCCTTAGGAAATGCTGTGAAATCCATCTTCCAAATGCATTCAGAGTCCAGTCCCTTCCCAGTGTTTCCACCACTCACAGCCCCATCAGAACGCCCAGCACCTGCAGCCTGGAACCATGGGAGCTTCCCCACACCTTTCCCTCCTGCCTCGCTGGTCCCTGCTCTCCTGATTCTGTTCTCAGTTCAGCAACTAGACTGACCTTGTGGCCTGAGGGCTCTCCCTTGAGGAGCACAGGTGGTCCCAGGGAACATCACCGGGGAGCCATGCAGTCTCCTTGTCCTGTGGCACACAGTCTGTTCCTTCCGGGTTGTCTCCACACCTGATTGTAAGTTTATGAACGTAAAGTGACTTAGAGCAGCGTAACAAATGGGCTGAAGGTGCAGATAGAAAACACCTACCAGAAACCATTCCCCTTGTAGTTTGTAATCTAAATCACTTACAATATATATACATGGTACTAATTTTAGAATGAATCTTTCTGTAGCTGAAAAAAATTAAGTAAAAGGAAAGTCACACCATATCAATGTTTGCTCAGAATGGACTCACTCAACGTCCTTCCAACGTCCCCTAGGCTTGCATGATGTGTCTGGAACTTGACCTCTCTCAACAACTCTGCTGCAGCCACAGGGGCCTTCTGGCTGTTTCAAAAGCACACAGACAGGTTCCCTCCCCAGGGTGCTCACAAAATAAGCAAAATAAGTCAGTCAGAAAAAGCTAAGAGCCCTGTGATTTCTCTCACACATGGGACATAAACCTGAAACTCATGGACACAGAGAGCAGTGTGCTGGTTCCCAGAGGGAAGGGGGTTGGGGGAGGAGGGGCCTCATACCTGGTGAGGAAAGATGGATTGATTCTCGGTGGGGGGCACACAGTGCAATGTACAGATCCTGTATTGTAGAAATGTGCACCTGAAACCTACATGATCCTGTTAACCAGTGTACCCCAATACATTTAATAAGGACACACCCCAATAGGTATTTTATTTTATTATTTGTTTGTTTGTTTGTTTGTTTTTAAAGATTTCATTTATTTACCCTGGCTGGTGTAACTCAGTCAGTTGAGCGTGGTTGCTGATTAAAAGGTCTCCAGTTTGATTCCCTGTCTGGGCACATGCGTGGGTTGCAGGTCAGGTCCCCAGTGGTGGCCACATGAGGGCCCAAAATTTATTTTTAAAAAATCAATCATAGGTACAATGCCTACAAAACAAACAAATAACAAATGCCCAAAAGATAGGGACTCAGGGGTAGATGCAGGTCACTGACATGGGAGTCAGGGATTCTGCAAGTCCCAAGGGGAGGCTGCAGTGACTGTTTTAGCACCAACTCCCGGACAAGGCAGCTGTGTCGCCCTGGAAAGAAAGTCGTCATGAACAAACTCAGGTCAGTCTCAGAGGTGTCACACTCTCCCACAGACACCACATACTCAGAATGTCGCACTCTGAGAATCCGCAAAACCCATTGTGCCCCTTGGTCCAAATGCCCCCACCTTCTGCACTCAGCCCACACTCTCCCAAGGGTCCCGGACATCAATTCCCCAACACCCAGACTTACAGGCAGCCTCAGCGTAGCTCTGCCTGCCTCTGTGTGTGGGAAGAAAACGTTCTGTGAGAAGTCAGGGGGAAGGCTGGGTTCCGTGATCGTAGAGGAGCCCCACTCTCCTGAAGCACAAGGAAGGTTCCAGAACTGTGATTGGACACTCAGGGTAGGATCAAGAAACACAGAGAAAGTACATGTGCAAGGACTGGACCAACTTCCAGTCTGGACATCTGTCCTTAACAGGGAACTTTCTCTGTGACTTGTGACAGCTGGGAATCAGTCCCCATCACTAGAACCATCAGGCAATAAATGTATCCCTCACTTTCCCACGGGCCTCACTACAGAGTCAGTGTTAGGAAATAGGCCCCAGATGGACAAGCATCTGTTTGGGGTTACGATGCCCATTAAGGAGGCAGAGCACACTTCCACCTGGGCTTGACCCCCAGGGGACAGTGAACTCAGCCCCACCCCTTGCCCACCTGAGCTCTTCTTCCTCCACAGCACAGCTCCAGCGACCACAGCTCCAAGGAGACCCAGGGCAGCAGCGATGCCCACGATGGTGATGGTGGTCTGAGGAGGGGGATCTGTGAGGGGAAGGTGAGAGGTCCACTTCAGGCCTGAGTCCTGACCCTGCTCAGGGACACCTTGAGGAGAGGCTCTGTGCCCATGTCCCCTCCTCACCCCATCTCAGGGTCAGGGGCTCAGGCAGCCCCTGGTGTTGCACATGGCATGTGTATCTCTGCTCCTCTCCAAGGGGAACTGCCACAGCTGCCCACTTCTGGAAGGTCCTGTCCCCCACAGGTCTGGTGTTCACCAGCTCCATGCCCTGGATCAGGTTCTTCCCGTCACACTGCCAGGTCAGGGTGATGTCCGCAGGGTAGAAGCCCAGGGCCCAGCACCTCAGGGTGACCTCATGGTCAGAGATGGGGTGGTGGGTCACTTGTGTCTTTAAAGGGTCTGAAGGGAGGGTGAGAAAATTCGGGAACTTTGCATTGGTCATGGGACACTCCAGCAGTGCCCATGTGACCACTTTGAGAATGGACAGGACAGTGGGGGTGGGGGAAGGGAGTGCACCACCCAGACACCAGCTTGGACAGAGGCACCTGGGATAATCTCCTATTTCTTGGAAAGTTCCAGAAGCAGTGTAAGTACCTAGGGTAGGAGTGTCCAGGTCTCTAACGGGAGACAGACTCAGGCTGAGGCTGAAAGACTCAGATAAGCCTGAGTCAGGCCTCCAGAGAAGGTCACAGCTGCCGAACCAGGGAGAGCATCCTGGTGCACCAGGTGCTGCAGGGTGTGAGGGAACCGCTGTGGGGTGTTTCAGGGAGAGGCTGGGGCCCTTACTGTCCTTTAGAGAAAGCTGGGCCTGCGGGTGAGTCACAAAATAAGGAAACCTGGAGGACTCTTCCCTCTCCCGAACAGGAGGGAAATTCTGACACTGTCCCATTTTCCTCCTCTCCTTGTAGGAAGCCGCCCCAGCCCACAGATCCCCTCCTCAGAGAGCCCCGCGCCCTGGTACCTGCTCCGAGCAGCGTCTCCTTCCCCTTCTCCAGGAGCAGGTGGAGCCAGTGCTTGCACCTGTCCTCCGGGGTGACGCTCCGTCGCTCTGTCGCTCCGCAGCAGGGAGGTGCACCAATCTGTGCCTGGGACTAGTTCGGGTCTTTGCGTCCTTCAGATCTACTTTGGTCCAGGAGCTCAGGTCCTGGTTCAGGGCGATGTAGTCGGCGCCGTGTTAGGCGACCCGACTGAACCCGCGGAGGAAGTTCCCGTCCGACCCCAAGACGCAGCCTGTCATTTCCTGGAAGGTGTGCGACCCTGACCCCGCAGGAGGTTGGTCCCCAGTTACTTAACCCCGCCCCGAGAACAGGTGTGCCCCCAACCCAGCCCATCCGGAACCCCACCCGCGGTGACTGAACCTAACAGGAAAATGAAACCGGGCACAGTCCTCGTGGGTCCTCTCACGATGGGGGCCCGGCGGGTCCAGCAGCCTGGCGTGGACGCTGGGACAGGGAGAGTCGGGGCGACCCCGGCGAGTCCGTGGGGACGGGTGTGGTGCGCGGACCCGGGCACGCGATGCTCACCGTCCTCGCTCTGGCTGTCGTGGGCGCGCAGCTTGTTCAGGTTCGCTCTGCTCATCTGCTCGTGTTGCTCAATTTTCCGCGTGAGGCGGCCCCTCTGCGGGTCATCTAAGATCTCTGCTTCCAGCTTCAGCCTCGGACTCGCAGCGTCGCTGTCGAACCGCACGACCTCTGTGTCGCCCACGAAGTCCACGGCGATGTACCTGGACACGGAGCTGGTGACCATTCTCAGGCTGTGGGGCCCTGGGGGCTGGGAGGGCGCTCGCCCTGGGTCTGTGGTCGTTCCTGTAGGGGCCTGGGGTCCTGAATACCGAAAACGGGGTGGTGGTTGAGGGGGAAGGGAGAGGGGGGCGGAGGCGGGAGTCCGGGGTCTGGGGTCTGGGCCGCGCTGTACTTGGGTCCTGAGCCCCCGTCTGGTCCCCTGGCTCCCGTCCCCCAGAGGCGGTTCCCTCCCGACCCCGCACTCACCCGCCCAGGTCTCTGTCAGGGTTAGTCCCCCAGAGAGCAGCAGGAGTGGGATTCCGGACCTCATAACCAACCGAGACCATCAGCATTATAAAGAGTAGCGTTCACTCCTGAAGACTTCACCCACCAAACTGACGCTGATTGGCTGCTCCAGAGTTCTGCTCTCACCCAGTGGGAGTGGGAACTGGGGAAGCGTCATGAATATTCCGGACTGGGGACTGGACTCCGCCTTCACCCTTTCCCCTGAGGAGAGACCTCTCTGTCCCGCAGTCCCCGCCCATGTGCGGTTTTACTGAGCGACTCTCAAAACGTTTTGTATCAGAACATCTATACAGTCCCACAAAATAGGGAGAACCCCCAAAATGATTTCTTAGTGTGGCTTATAGCTATCAATATTTAGCATACAAAGAATGAAACAACTTGAAAATTATTAATTCATTCAGAATATTAAAACCCCTCCCATGTTAACAGAACTAATGTTTTTATGAAAAATAACTATTCCCCAAATAAACAAGGCAGTGAGAGAGTGGATCTGCTTACATGTGACATTTTTGCAAGTCTCAGTGCTTGTCTGGGTCACTAGAAGACCACTGGATTTCCAGATCTGTTTCTGCTTTTAATGTGTTATTTTGGCTGTGGTGTATGAAAAAGTATACAGCCTCACACAAATGTGTACAAAGAGCACTTTTAATAGCCTTTTCAGACAAGTGTGGATATTCATCTTGGATCGTTCATTAAAGCCACACAAGTGGTAGTTTCTGAAAAGCTCTTTGCAAAGTGGAACCTAAAACTACACTATTGAGTATTTCCTATTCTGTTACATTACTTTAGAGCCTCTTGTAGTGATTCAGGATTCTTTATAATTAACCAATTGTTTCACTAAGTGACAGATCTCCCAGTGTGGGTGCATTTAATGACACATCATCAAAAATCACATTTGTTAATGTTACCGCAGACCCCACTGGAAACGGTTGTCAGCTCTGGGAAGCTGTCTGGCTGCTGTGGGGAGACACACGTTTGCCAGAATCTTGGTTTTCCTCTGAGAGCTTCCATTTCATCCAGACAGCAAGTGCTGTCAGGTGTCAACTGCCTGTTGACTCTCCTTGAGGGACAAGCTCACGTTCATTTGAGAGAGTGTTCGCAGTTCACCACACCTCAGTCATCACAGCTTCTGTGTCTCTCATTCTCTTTACAAAACTTGCGACCTCTGTGTCGCCCACTAAGTCCAGGGTGATGTACCTGGACACAGAGCTGGTGACAAACTTGCTGTTTCGTGAAGAAGAGGCTGACTCACAGGTCACTTTCCTGGGCTCATGGTACTTCAGTCCCCTCATAGGTGACCCCCTTTCCTCTCTTTTCCCCCCACCACTGCCAATTCCTTCCCCTCTGGTGGCCATGACACCATTGGCTGTGACTGTGAGTTCCTTTTTGTTTGCTCTGTCAATTTGTTGTTTTTTGTTTTATGCTCTACATATGAGTGAAATCATGGATTCTTATCTTTTCCCATCTGACTTATTTCCCTCAGCATAATACCCTCTAGGTCCATCCATGCCGTCCCAAATGGCAAGATTTCATTTTCTTTTCCCGCCTGGTAGTGTTCCACGGTGTGAATGCACCACAGCCTGTTTATCCACTCACCCACTGATGGGCACCTGGGCTGCTTCCAGAGCTTGGCTACTGTAAATCATGCTGCGATGGACAGAGGGGTGCATACATTCTTTCAGGTTAGTGTTTTGGATTTGTTCAGGTAAATACCGAGAAGTCGGATCACTGGGTCCCCGTGCGGTTTCATACTTATTATCTTCAGGGAACTCCACACTGTTTTCCACAGGGCTGCACCAGTGTGCATTCCCATTGACGGTGCATGAGGGTTCCCTTTTCCCCACGTCCTGGCCAGCACTGGTTTATTGCTTTGTTGAAGGTAGATTTTCGAGCAGACAGAAACTGATAACCTCATTTTGGTTTTAGTCTGAATGTCTTTTAGAGTCACATTGAGTACTTTTGCAGGACTATTAGCCATCTGTAAGCCATCTATAAGTCCTCTATTAGCTGTCTGGAAGTGTCTGTTCTGGTTGTCTGCCCATTGCTCTTCAATCCTCACCTGAGGACGTTTGTTGATTTTAGAGAGACAGAAGAAGGGAGAAAGTGAGAGAGAGAGACAGAGAGAGAAAGGGAGACATGGACGTGAGAGAAATACATGAATCTGTTGCCTCTCATCCAAGCCACAGGGGGAATAGAACCCTCAGCCCTTTGGTGGACTGGAGGAGGCTCCAACCCCCTGAGCCTCTGGGCCAGGGCTGCCCAGTTTAAAGGGAGATTGTTTCATCTGCCCCTTCACTGTGCCTGCCTGTGTGTCTTTGGATGTGAGTTGGGTGTCCTAGAGGCAGCATAAGTGTGTTCTACTTTAAACTATTCATCTTCTCTGTGCCTTTTGGTTGGTGAGCTCAGTCCATGTCCACTCAGGTGATTATTGCCCTACGAGGACTCTCTCCACTCATTTTACCTTTGGTTTCTCGTCACCTTGTGTCTCCAGTGTTTACTTTCCCTGCGTTCCCCATATGTCAGTTCACTGTGATGGCTCTCTGTGCTTCCCGTACCTGTGGCCGCCATCCCTGCTGTGCTACCCAGGGGTCCTTGCACCTGTCCAAGATTTTAGCCACTCCGTGGCCTGAAGGTCACATCTACCCTGGTGCTCTCTGCCGGCTGTTGGGGCCATTACAGCCAGATTGGTCAAGGAACCAAGGAGACTTCCCCTGGGCTCCCTCTTCTGCCCATTCTGATACCTGGGTCTCACAGACCAGGTCCTGGGGGAGACTCGCAGTGTGTGACTTGTCTCTTTAAGAGGTGACTTCACTACACCACGATGCTGACGTCCCACTCTGTGTCTGCCACCGGCCACATCAGCCCATGCACTGGACCTGCAGCCCCCTCCAACCCTTTCCCTCAAGAATCTCCCAGTTTTACTCCAAGGACAACCTGTCTGGTAGTAGCTAAGCAACACAACCCTGCTGTGATGAAGGGGAAGGAACTAGGGGCAAAGGCCCAGGGGAGACTGTGGCAGAGCCACCCCTGTGGCACCTGAGACACTTTCTCCTTGACTGTTCAGTTCTCGTCACTCGAAGCTGAAAGCTAATGAAGCCTCACTAGCTCCAAACATTATAGATGGGCATAAGGATTCTTTCTGAGCACATGATCGTCCTGTGAGCACATGATCGTCCTGTATCCAACTGCTCCTGAAGTCTCCAGTGTTTTCCTCTAGGGTCTCAGAACATTCTGTGTGCACTTGAAACAAAAGTGTTTCTCTGTTGCTGAGAGAAATGGCACACACACATCTCCTGTTGTTGGGAGAGAGAAACATCAGTCAGGTTGCCTTCCTCATGTTCCTTAGGCACAAGTCCTGACTGTGAATCGAACCTGTGGCATTTTGGTGCATGGGTGGACACTCCAATCAACCGAGCCACCCTGACCAGGGTACATCCCTGTTTGAACTGCTTCTGTAGGTCTGGTTTCTGATCGCAGAGAAAACCATTCAGTCTGTTGGCTCACATCCTTATTTTTATTTTGTTTACAACCTCCCTGATACATGCAGTTGATCTTTTAGAAAATAAAAAGGAAAACATTTGGCCATTGATGTGAATGCTCAAAACATATTTATTGGACTATTATAGAAGGAAATCTCCCCAAAACAACCATAACAGGATTTAATATGGGAGGTGAAAGCTCCCCATAATTTCTGTATGGGATTCACAGCTGTCCCACGTTTTTCAGGGCACTGGGTCACCAGCTGAGGGGCTGGTGTCCATGGCTGTGCACACACAGGGTGCATCTATACCTGCTGTGCTCAGAGTCCTGTGACCTTGCCCAGCTGCATCGGCCAGGCCGGGACTGAACCCTGGACAGAGCGTCATGAAGCTCCCACCGTCCTTCACCGGAATTCCAGGGGAAAAAAATGGACGCAGGGGCTCTGCCACAGAAATTGGGGGGAATGTAAAAATGTGGGAGCCATCACCCACGTCATAAAAGGAAATGGTCCCCATTTCAAAGTCCAGAAAAATGCCCACGCGGTGTAAGCTGGGACTTAGCATGAGGTCTGTCAGAGGTCTGGTGTTGGCCACGAAGGTGTCCTTGTCCCTGCAGCTCACGGTCCAGAAGCCACGTTCTGAAGAGAGGATGACCTTCTCCTGCCGAGAAACAGACTCCTTGCAGACGCCCAAGTTCCACTCTGCGCTGGTGCCCACGTCCACCTCCCAGTAGTGCCGGCCGGACGTGAACCTCAGGGAGCCCAGCACACAGAGGGAGGCGCTGAACCTCTCGGGGCAGACACTGCGCTTCTGCTCCACATACACGCAGCGGACTCGCCGCAGGTCCTCGGAGATATAGAGGTGGTTGTTGGCAGTGTCCACATCCAAGGTCACGTCCACTGTGGAGAGATCATCTGTCAGCTCTGTCCCCACCCCTCGGGGACACCTCAAGGGCCCACGTGACTCATTCACTTCCTCATCTTCAACTTCACACCTCGGGTTTCCTGGGAAACTTCCGGGGTCCCCGATTACATCATATTTCGGGGACATAAGGAATGGTCATCATTGGAACTGGCCCTTGGTGGTGACAGGCGTTCTCTCTACATTAAGCTGTTTGCTTATTTGATTAAGGAGGTTTCTTGCCTTTAGTGTGGACTCCGGATGGAAAAAGAGACCATGACTGCTGCTTGTTTTCAAAATTCGCATACAAATTATCACAGATTCTGTGCACACATACACGTGAACTAGGCATTTCAAAGGATGGAGAATATTCTCCTTGTTGCAGAGTGAAATTGACATCAGAGCTTTCTGTTTCCTCTCTCTCTGTGTTTAAATCATATTAAAATTATATATGCACGTATATAATATATTTATATGTAAATATATAAATATTTAAATCTGTACATATATTTGTAAATATATGTGTATATATGCATTTTTTTCTAAGAGTCCTGACATTAGGACGCATTGACACCTTAGCAGGAACCGGGACTGCAGCTCAATGGGGCAGCGCCCGGAGGGGCCCGAACTCAGAGCCCTGGACCCTGTGCTGCTGCTCAGCCTCCCTCTGACTCTGATTCGGGCGCAGAGATATGGGTCTAAGGTGACCCCTGGATGGGGTTGGCTCAGCCTTAGAAAAAAGCTTCCAGAATAATGACTCCTTGCTCCCCATTTTTGTTCCTTTTATCTCTTTTTTTCCTTTTTAAATTTAATTTATTTTTTAAATCCTTCCCTGAGGATATGTTTTTCATGATTTTGCGCAGGGAGGAAGGAGGTGTTGGGAAGGAGACATCCATCGGTTGCCTGACGAGCGCCCCCTGGTGGGAATCGAACCTGCAACCTTGTGGCGTACAGGAACCGCTCCAACCAACTGAGCCAAATCCAGGGCTCTTTAATTTTTAAAACAATTTTTTAAGTTCCAGTTCCAGCTGATGTACAATACAAAATAATATTGAATGCAACTAGAGTTGAAAACATTAAATAAACCTGATGTTTGCCAGATGGGAGGGGTTTGGGGCATGAGGTAAAGCAGGGGGAGGGATTGGGAAGTGCAGATGGGCAGTGACAGAACAGGCCCAGGGTCGGCGTGGGAAGCATAGGGAACACAGTCGGTAATACTGGGGTAATGTGCATGGTGCAGTCCCCAGGTGGGGACTAGGCTGATCAAGGGGGATCACTTCTTGACGTATATGAATACCTAATTTCTATGCTGCAATTTTAAACTACTCTAATATTGTGTGGCAACTGTAATTCAAACATCAACTTCAAACATATTTAAAAATGAAAATGGTTTACAAACACATTAAAAACAAGAATCAGGAAGAGTGGATTTTAGGGATACAGGCTATGTAACACCCAGCCTCGGATTCCTACTCAATCAAATTTCTACTTCACCAACCTCCAATTCCAAGTCACCACCAGCTACCTGTGTGGCTACTGAAAATACTGGATAGTATAGGTCAAGTGCATGACTATATACTTTTTCTTTTCTTTTTTTTAAGATTTTTTTTGTTTGTTTTTAGAGAGAGGAGAAGGGATGGAGAAAGAGAGGGAGAGAAACATCAGTGTGTGGTTGCCTCTCCTGGGCCCCCAACTGGGAACCTGGCCCACACCCCAGGAATGTGCCCTGACTGGGAATACAACTGGCGAGCCTTTGGTTCCTAAGAATGGCACTCAGTCCACTGAGTCACACCAGCCAGGGCTAAATCTTATATTTTCTTGAATACCCACAGATGGCTCTGACCTGTGTGGCTTGGTTGAGAGATGTTCTGCCAAGCAAAGGGACGCTGGTTTTATTTCTGGTCAGGACACAGGGGTGATTGTGGATTGGGTTCTGGGTTGGGGCCCTTACCAGAGGCAATCCATCCATGTTTCTCTCTTGCATCAGTGTTTCTGACCATTTCTCACTTCCTTCCCCCTCTCTTAAAATAAATAAATAAATAAATAAAATCTTTAAAAAAGAAAGAAAACCTACAGATGGTTTTAATGCAGACTTCCAGGTTGGCACATTGGGAAAGAACGAACATTTCAGGTGCCAGAACTCAGGTAAAGCACCTTGACTGGAGGGCTTTGAGAAGTGGCTGTTTCCCACGGGGTGGGGGCTGGTGGCCCCAGACCTCACCTTGGAACCTCCGCATTTTGGGGTTCATCCTCAGGACGGCTCTCAGCTGGGGCTCCAGAGTCCTGACCTCTGACACCAGCCTGGCTAGCTGGTGTTGGGGTCTGATGTCGCTCTTCTGAGAAACTTCAGGACAGGTAAAGCACACAATCCCACGTCCCCTGGGGTCCCTCGGCAGTGAGTCGACACACTTGAGGCAGCAGATAAACCCACATTTCAGGCTCACGGGGTCTTCTAGGTAGGACAGGCAAATGTAGCAACTGCTTATGTCTTTAAAGTGTCGGGCCATGGCCGCTGTCTGGTGGAAGGGACATGCCGTTAGAACATGGTGAGTGACAAGGACTGATGGGTCCTGGGACTCCACCCTGTTTCTGTGAAGAGCCTCCTGCCCTCCCTGCTCCCAGGCAATCAAGATGCAATCCAAGTACACAAAACAATAGCTCATGGCCCGGAATTTCTGATTTTAAAATGCTAGTTAGCATGAAGACAAGATTCATCCTGGGGCTGTAAGTTAGGGGCTGAGATGGTCTATACTGTACTTGTGAATTTTTTTTTTCAATCCTCAGTGAAGGACAGGTTTTTGTTGGTTTTAGAGATGGAGAGGAAGTGGAGTAAGGGAGAGAGAGAGAGAGAGAGAGAGAGAGAGAGAGAGAGAGAGAGAGATCAGCTGCTTCTTGTACGCACACTGAGTGGAGCTCAACCATCAACCCTCAGTAAAACGGGATGACGATCAAACGAACTCCGCCACCGGGCCAGGGCTACTTGAGTGTCTGCTGTGGCAGCCTCTAGTCTGGAGTGGCTATTGAGCCACTGGGATGGGTCTTATCCACCTTGAAAGGTGGTGAGCATAAGATATACCCTGGAATTTGAAGACATCACAGGACAGGAGAATAGAAGCCACCTCCCAAAGAACTTCTGACAGTGATGAGATGTTGAAATGACTGCTTTTTGTATAATGAAAGTCTTGTTTTTTTGTTGTCTTTTTTACTTTGTATATGTGTCTTGTAGAGAATGAGGTTAACCCTGGCTGGGAAGCTCCCTTGGTTAGAGGATCGTCCTGATACCCCAAAGTAGCAGGTTCAATCCCAGGTCAGGTCTCACAGAAGAAACAACCACTGAATTCATCAATGAGTTCACAACAAATTCATGCTTCTTTCTCCCTCACATCAGTAAGTTAAAAAATACTTAAAAAAAAACCCCCACCTCATTTATGATGATGTCTCTGTGTGACTTTATATGTCCAGTGGACAGTGCTGGTTGAGACCCAGAAATCCTACAAGTGCCCCAGCTGAGTGTGGCTGAGACCCACAGCAGAACCTGAGAGTTGGAGTAGGTCAGTGGCTGACACTGCACTCACCACCTGGCAGGGTCCACCCATCTCGGATCTGACTCAGCATAAAGACGACCATGTTATTTCTGCCATCTGGTGTTAAACATCTAAGTTCTGCCCACCCTTCCCATCAAAGGCATTTGTGCCTAGATGTCCACCCCATGTCTAGCACTGAGCTGGCCTCAGACAGCACCTGCTGAACCTTTTGTAGAAACTGGAATGTCGAAACCATGGACTCACCTCTGGTGCACTAGGTCCTCTTCTGGTCTCCAGCTGCTTCTGCTGCTGGCTCAGCTCTGGAGTGAGGTCGACCAGCAAGCCCCTTTTATCAGGCTGGCCCCTCCTCCCACCTGACTCACTTCCTGTCTGTTTCACCCAATCCAATCAGATTTCCACAGAGGTAATGAGATTTTCTCACCCCACAGAGAGGTTACCAGGAAAGGACAGAGTTGTGTATGAAAGTTATTTTTAAATAAATGTGAAGAAAATACTGCCATGCGATCATTGTAGATTAGATTCTGAATATCATTTCTGGTCCTCGCTTGGGAAATGGATATCAAAAGTGACCAAGTTTTCTCTCTCAATCATAAAATGTGATCCTTTGGAATGTTGGTGACCAATTTGCATAAAAATGGAATCACTGGATTGTGGATGGTAGTAGCATCACCTGAGAATCACTGGGACTCACACTACCTTGTTTTTAAATTCTTTTATTTTTTAACTACTTTTATTGTTTACTTTGTTACCAGTGTCCCATTTCTCCCTTTTGGGCACTTTGCCCTGGCCTGCAACTCCCTGCCCTCTGGGCGTCAGCTCACTGTTGTCTGAGTCTCTGCGCTAATCCCTTTACCTTCTTCCACCCCCTCCCCTCCTCCCCTCTTCTAGCTGTCAGTCTGTTCCACGTGTCCATGCCTCTGTCCATTTCAGGGGTGTCAAACTCATTTTTACCAGGGGCACATCAGCCTCCTGGTTGCCTTTAAAGGGCCGAATGCGATTTTAGGTCTGTACAGATGGAACTACTCCTTAACTAGGGGCAAGGAGCTCCAAGCTGACACCAGGTAGAAACAAGGTGCTGAGCCAGATGAAACAAGGTGGAGGGCTGGATTTGGCCCCAGGGCCTTGCGCTGGGTGCCTGAGGTCTATTTTGTTTATCAGATTCCACACATAAGTGAGATTACATGGTGTTTGTAGCCCCCAGCTGGCCCTTTCAACCTCTTTTGTG
>PVIA01017630.1:0-15139 GCA_004024845.1 Tonatia bakeri
AGCTACCTTCCTGGCCCCCCAAGATTACTCCCGCTTCTCATCCCCACCCCCATCCCAGAGGAGTCACTAGGGCTGGGGACAGCCAGATGGCCCCATTTAACAGGACTCTCCCCTTTTGTTGGGAACTAGAGCAACGTCCAGGCCAATTCACATAGGAAAATGGGGTTTGTATCCCCAATTCAGTGCAGTGCCCCGACAGCTGGTGGCTCTGTCATCCTGTGAGGACCCCACAGCGTTATGTTTAAAGTGGCTTTATGTGTGCAGATGTGTGAATGTGAATAGCAATTGATTGGGAACCAGTAGCTGTTAGGTCCGGCTTGGAGAAACCCTGTGTTCACAAAGGAAAGTTTATCAGCCTGGTCAGCCTAGGATCATAGAAGGGAAAAGTCTTCCCTAGGACTTCTGATGCTCTCTTACAGAATTTATAGCTTATCATTTAATCCAGAAATCCAGAAAGCCAAATAGTTTGGGTCTGGGGAGGATTTTGAAATTCTAATGGTTTACACTTTGGTCTTTGGTCTGCTTGTAAAAATTGCCAGGCTTAACATTAAAAGGCATAAAGAACACTGCTAAGATATAAAAAATTATTGATGAAAGAGCTGATCTAATTCATGTTATCAAACTACTTCAACTCAGCTGGTTTAAGTCAGTGCTATATAACCTGTAGCAGGCTGAAAGTGATCTTTACTTTGGAATCAGTAGCTTAAAGTATGTACTTAAATGACAATGTCAGAACATTGGAGGAACTTCATTCTTATTTTACCAGTTAGGAATTTGAATCCCAGAGAGGTTAAGTGATTTTCCTAAGATCATACAGCTCTGGAATTTATGATTGAAATTCTTTGAGTCCATAAAAGTTGGAAGCTTTGTGGCACTAGATTTAGGAGCCCATGAAAATATCTTAATCAGGACAGCCTCAAACCTTGCACCAGTCCACTGGAGCCACCAACAGGTAACTCCCTAGAAGGCAAGGATTGAGAGGAAGATTTTCTGCTCAGCCTTTATACATTCATTAACTTTAGCTGTATTGGAGCCAATTCTAGCCACTAGAATCCTCCAGAACACTGAACTGGAATTCCTTACTTTTTTCCATCAGAGCAATCACTCTGTGACATGATGGAAAATGCTAGGATTTTTCCAATGGCTAGGATTTGCATGAAGTGGGAAATCAAAGCTGGGCTGGAACCCTCTGGGGTTTTCTTTTCAGGTGGGAGGACAAATGACTGATGGGATCTAGAAGGTTGGGTGGCTAATTTGGAAAGCCTTTGATCTCCACAGAACAACAGTAGCTGTCTTTTTAGCCATTGACAAGAGTTCTGGAAATGAAGTCTCCTTACTTCAGGGAGTGTGTTGGGAGAATTCTATTGGCTAAACCTTCTGCCTTAAAACCCTAAGTGAGTTTGCCATAAATTAGGAAAGAGTGCTTCCTGGGCAGATATTGGTAGAGGGGTAGTAATCACAGGGTGCCAACTTGAAAGAGGGTATGAATTCAAACACTGTATAATACTTCAAATGTGAGAAAGAACAAGAGCATACAACTGGACTGCAAGTAGAAATGCAGTTAATTTCAGGTCTGTCTCTCATACCAGATCAAGTTAGCAAGTTTTTTCTGCCTCCCATTGGCTTGGGCCAGAATGAGAGTGCCAAGTATGTGATGAAGCTGTGTGATAATCAACATAAAAACCTCTCAATTCTTGGAAAGGGAGAGTTTTTTAGAGTCATTAAAAATGTGTTATAGTTTTGAAATAACTGTATACAAGGAAATTATTTGAAATTGACCTTCCTACCACTACCACACACACATACTGCCTCATTCCCTTTACTGCTGTATTTTGAGTGCTCTTTAGCTTTTGTGTTGGTGGGCTATTGAGGTGTTTGTTACAAACAATCCCCAAACAGCAGTCATTTATTATGATGCATGCATCTGGGGTCAGCAGGAGGTCAGCTGACCTAGGTTGTGCACATTGGATAGCCTGGCTGATGTTGGCTCAACTCATGCAGGTATCTGAGAGGCTCCTGGGGCTCTGCTTTGGACTGAGCTTGGCAGAGGAAGTTCAGCTGGGGCAGCTCTGATCTACATCTCTTATCCTTCTCCTAGGACCAGTGGACTAGCATAGGCATTCTTCTCATAGTAATGTTAGAGGAGCAAGCTGGGCATCGGAATCAGGAAGGCCTCTTAAGGTCTGTGTGTCAATAAAGTCAGGAACTGACACACTGTCATCTCTACCTCATTCTGTTGGACAAAGTGAGTCACATGGCTGAGCTCAAAGTTCAGGGAGAAGGGATGAAGCCCAGCTCATTGCAAAAAAAGATGACAAAGGGGTGGATAGAGGAAGGGTAAAAATCGGGCCCATTAAGACAATGAAATAGCCCATGTCAACATGTCACATGCATTTTACTTACTTGGAAGTTTGTTTCTTTTCCTACTAGACCAAAAGATCCATATGGGCAGGGATTTTCTTTGGCTTATTTATTGCTACAGATCCAGACAGCAGCACATTGTAAATGTTTAATAAATATTGGATGAGTCAATTAAGTGGGTCGCATTAATTATGATGGCTTGTATTTAAAGCCCAAATTGCCTGCAATAGAATGCAATTTTGTTAGTTTATCTTCTGATTTAAAGATCATTGTTCATATTTGCTGACTATAGAAACCACTGGCTATTTAAGATAAACATTTCTTAGACTTTAAAAAAAATTGCTTGACTTCAAAATAGTTTAATATTTTTCTAGAACATTTGAACAGGAACCACATAAAAATAGATTATTAGATGAGCAGACAATCAGTGGTAGGGAGGGGTGGATCTTACATATTAATTTGGTAGAAAACATATTGCTTCTTCTTATATAGTAATAATATAAATACAAATATAAAATTTTCAAAATTTGACTCTAAAAAATTCTCAAGACCTTTGGATTTGAACTGTTCTAAGAGGTCAGACACAGGGCAGTGCCTACCCAAATTACTGTTGCTGGGTGTTGAGGTCTACAGAAATGCAATCATTTCTTTCTCTCCTTCACCACACCTAATCCAGAAGACAGAGAGCAAATGACTTTTAATGAGCTCATGCTTTAAAGGGTAATTCCTGTGCAGTATTTATTATTTTATTTCCTTGAAATTTGCATTTGTGCTTCTACTTTTTGACCATGATATATGATGAGATAGGAGATAAAGTCAGCATTAATGCTTAGTTACATGAAGGGGAGCTTTGGATATGTCCATACTTAGTAGCAGGCTAATTTGGGACTCCCAAGAGAAAGCCAGGTGTTGAACACTGGAGTGAGCATCTGAAGTTTCATTATCTGAGTGACTAACTTCTCAGATGAGCAGCTTTCAGATCTAGAAGCTTGATTCCAGGTAGATAGGCAGATATCTTATTTTGGATAGAGATTTGGAAAGTTAGGGGCCTAGAGACATCCTAAATTAGAGTCATTTCTCTCTGTGGGTGATACTGAATAGAGTCCCCACACAATGACTATTGAAGTTATAGATTAAAATGTTGCAAACATTTCTCAGAAAGATTTTATTTACAAGCTTATACTAACATGTTTGCCTTATCATCAGCAAGGCCCATAAGTGTTCAATTAGCCTAGTTTAACTTTTTGGTCTTTTGGATTAGAAGTTTGGAGATTTAGAGGTTCCTTCATTTAGCAAACATTGAGGATCTACTGAGTGCACCAAATGCAATTAGGCAAAGCCCTTGGCCCCAGGGGACTTGACATGTTGGGGGTAGATCTTCACATCACACAATTTCGGCCCAGGGGGATAAAGGGTATGATCAGGAAAAGGGTGCAGTGGGAGCTCTGAGGAAGGGTGCGTAGGGACATCAGGGGACACTGGTCATTGTGTCATGCCTCTCCATTTGCAGAAGTCCTTTTACACTCATTGTCTCCTCCCCTCCTGATAGTTTCCCTACCTGCAGACTCAAGTCAGGCATTATTCCTTTAATGCCCAGAGGAGGAGACAGCTGAAGGGTGTACAGACTCAAGGTCAAGCACACTTTGTAAGGGGTGGAGCCTGTGTAACACAGGGGTTCTCTCTGGCAGGGCCATTTCCCCCTGGTCTTATCACTGCTCTCTCTGCCAGGCTTAGGTGATTTTTATCTGTGTGGCTTGGACCAGTCTTCCCAGGCCTTCCGTTCCTCAGGTGTAAAATGAGGACATTGTCTGGGATGATTTCTAAGATCTTGCACCTGTAATGGTTTATGATTCCAAGAAACATTTCTAGCCAATCTGAAGAAGCTTGATGTAAAAGTAGCATTAGTTTTTTATTCATGTTTTGCAGAACTCCATGTGGCAGATTGGTCTTTATTTTTAAAAAATATCTGTTTCAGAATGAAGAATTGAGGAACTAGGATCCTGCCATTTCTCTTGTGGTCCCACAGTGTTCTGGCAGGGCCCACAGTTAACAGTTATGCCTCCTGAGTTACTGATCTCTTGTTCTTCTGTGTGAAATGGCTTTCCTAGGAGCTTTTCCTTTTAAAAAAATATGTTTCAGGTGTACAGCATTATAATTAGGCATATGTACCCATTACAGAGTAATCACTCCCCAAAGTCTAGTTACTATCCATCACCATACAGTTGACCCCTTCACTCCTTTCACCCATCCCCAACCACCTTCCGCTCTGGTAACCACCAGTCTGTTCTCTGTATCTGGGTTTGTGTTTGTTTTATTTGTTCTTTTTTTTTAATTCCACGTGAGTGAAATCATACGGCATTTGTCTTTCTCTTTAGCATATTACCTTAAAGGTCCATCCATGTTGTCACAAATGGCAAGATTTTATTTTTTTTATGGTCAAGTAGTATTCCAGTGTGTGTGTGTGTGTGTGTGTATCACAGCATATATACATATACATTGATCATATATATATTTATCTGTATCTGTCCCACATCTTTATCCAGTTGTCCATCCACTAATAAACACTTAGGTTGTTTTCACACCTGGGCTATTGTGAATAATGCTGCACATAATAACTCTTAATTTTTATTTTACTTCCATTTGTAGTGTAGCTACTTCTTACTGTAGATGTCTTAAAGTATATGTGTGTGTCTGTGTGTTCATGTATTCTGTAATTTGCCCATTGTTGAAAAGAAAGGTTGCAGACTGAAAGTTGAGAGACTAAACCCTTATTTGAAGATATATTTAAAAGTATGATTTTAGTTATTTTGAACAAGTGACACTTGAAAATGGTATAAATTCCAAAAAAACCTGTACAGAATTTAAAAAATTTAAGCTGATATTTAACAATTTGGGGGATTTCATATTTACAAATCTGGGTTTATGACTTCTCCTGAAAATCAGATCATTCAATATTAGGCCACCTTTCCCACAATGCCACCAATGACCTCCACTGTCTTTTGGCAGCCTGTGGGCTCACCAGCATTTCCCCAGCCACATCTCAAGTCCTCACCACTGAAAGGCCAGATTAGTCATTTAATGGGTGGCCCCTGCAGACATATTTGTATTTGCACCTGCTCACTTGAAGTATTTGCACACTAGATACCCCACCTACAGAGAAGGGAGCCCACTGGGCCCAGGCAGAGCAGTTCCTAGTTAGCTGGAAAGGAAGGCGAATATCACCTGCTGGATAAGTGTGAAGGTGGGTGGAGTCAGGCAGGAGATTCCTGATGCCTGAGAAGAAACTGCCAATTAGGAGAGAGGCTTGGGATTGGCTGGGATATTTGTTCTCTGGATGTTTGTTGGATGTCCCTGATTTTTGTCTGAAAAAGGGGAATGGCTTCCTAGAGAGCAGAAGTAAGAAGAGGCAATATAATTAAAGATCCTACCATACTGCCTGGCCTTTAGTGGATGCTGGAGGATAGTGTGGTAACTCCTAAATGTAGGTGTGGCTGCTTCACAACACACTTTAAGAAGTAAAATATATATCACTTTTTTCTGGGTATAATTATATTTTTTAAATAAAACATGACCATTTGGGTATCAGAAATGAGTTTTTGAATATGGTAGTGTTTCTTTTCCCAGTTACATGTGGTCCCACAGCAGTTATGTGAGGACTACAGAAAGGAACCCTGCAGTTAGGGTGACAGGTTGGATTTCCAAGGTAAATAAGTTCACTGTTCTCATCATATAGCAAGTATTCTGGTTCAGATCCAAGTGGGTTCAGAGTTTGACTGTGTGTACACCTAGTGGAGGGGCAAGTGTCTTTTTGAAGAGGTTCCTTTGACGTTATTAGGTTGTTTACAACTATTTTCATCCTCTTTCTTCCAAGCACATGGTAAAGTTGCACTTTCCAGTTGCCTTCAGTTCAGGCATGTCCATGGGACTTGGTTTGGCTGCTAAAATGCATTTAGAGGTGGTTTGAGTCACATCAACAAGCTTCCCAGCACAGAAGTCATAGGAGCATGTCAAGTTGGCTTGCCACATCAAGCTTGGTGTCCTATGTGACTCAGGTGAGCAGAGACCCCTTGTCAACCTGCACTGAACACACAGGAAGCATAATAAACCTTTTGTGCTTTGTCCCTCTCAGTTTCATTGTTACTGCTGTATAACTTGGCCTATCCTGACTGATAGAGTTGATATTCTAGAGCGTTTTTTTTAAACTGAAGGAGGATAGAGTTTTTATTTGTTTCTCTTGCTTCTTTTGTGGAGGGAAGAGGAGGGGTATGTGTCTGATCTCCATCTAGGCCACAGGTCTAGTTTGAAGCCCTGGTGGAAAAGGAAGTTGAGCTGGAACCTGTAGGAACCCACCATGGGTGATTGTCAGAATGTCTTGCCCTAAGTTTTCAGGTGTAAGTGACAAAGAGGTGTCCTGAAATCAGAAGAGGGCCATGCCTCCACCTTTCTTCTAGGACCCAAGCAGTTCTGTGGCATTTCACAAACTAGTAGTGTGGAAAGGATTTTTTTTAGATGTCAGCATTGTCACACAGGCGAGCAGCAAAGGAAAGTGAGACATCCTGAAGTGCAGCAGGAATGGAAAACAAGGGGAGATTTGTGACTGGGTAGACTGGAGACATCACTCTGGAGACTCCCAGAAATAGCCAGGAAGACTTGGACTGAGCAGTTGAGGTCCTGCAGTTACCCTGGTGGTGTCAAGAGCCTCTGTCATTTGGAATTAATATGAGTAGGACCTGGTGTGTATATATGGACAGGCTTGGGAGGTCTAGGGACAGTGAGTTGGAACATTAGTCAGCTGGGCCTGAGGCATGGCTGCAAACTGGTTCCTCCCTGCACTGACTACTATTTCTGACTGAGCATTGACCCCTTTATCTGGCTGTATGGATCAGGGTATATTTTCTCTAGGAAACTGAATGTATGAGGTATTCATTCTTAAGGAAGAAAACCAAAATATTTAATATTATTTTTAAAAGCACTGGAATTTCTAGACTTCATTACAGGGCCAATGTCTTCTGTTTTTCTTTTTTATAAAATAATTTCCTTTTTGGGAGAAAGCCAGACCACACTGACTTTGTCTATGAAATGACTTTAAGAAGCCAACATATACTCCCAAGGTAGGGAGTGAAGAGTGTTTCAAAGGAAGAAATAATAGACAAACTACTATCAAAGCATAGCTATCTGTGTGAGTCTAAATGATACAAAAAACATACCGAGAGACTATTTGATTATAATTAAACTTAAATTGGGTTGGGGGAGTTCCACTTTAACACCCTTTACCAACCCGCAAGTTCAGTAGCAGTCCCTAGGAAACATTGACAGCTTGCATTCATCTCACTTCATCCGACCACGGAAGGCAACCTGAGGGAATTGACTGCATGGTTCTCTCTCTATTGTATTATCTTTGTCCAAGTTTTGGGCAGCAGTGTGGAATTTCCTGGGGACGCCTGCAGTTGTGACCCAGCTTTGAGGATCATTGAGTGGACAGTTTGGGCCACCCTGGGCATCCTTGTTTTGTTCACAGCAGAAACCACCTTCCTCTTGTCATGTAGTGTAAAATTCTGGGACAACGTCAATGTGGAAAAGAGCTTTCTCTTCATAGTCAATGGCAAATTGTTATATTTGTTAATAAATGATGTCACATTTTTTCAAATATTGTAACAAAAATGTTATAAAGGTCTTCCAAATAAATTAGCCAACTTATCACCCCAAAATGGCAAAGTCTTGAACCTTGCTCAAGGTCACCAAATGGTAGCAGAAATGGAACTGGAACTATGAACTTCAAGTGTCTTGACCATCCCCTCACCTTCATTTTGGGGGCATTGTTAAATAATTAGGGAGTGCTGAAAGAACCTACATGCAAACAGATGTCTGGGATCTGACAATTTAGGATAAAAGTATTAAAAGAAAATAAATAGTTGCCTGTATATTACTTAATCCAAACCTTCCCTTATTATTTCTAAAGAGAATAATAATAATAAACTATTAGCAGCAACCCCACTTACCAAGTGACTCTTTTGGGTCAAGCATGGCACTCAGCCTGGTGTCCATCTACTGTCATTCAATGCTCATGATAACCCCAGAGCATCAGTACTAATTTAGCCCCATTTTACTGGTGAGGAACTGAGGCTTACAGAGCTTAGGAAACTTGTCCAGTTTTTACAGCAAGCAGCTAAGTGCTATTCACAAGCACACCACTGACCTTAGTCTTGTGTCTTGCTTTTGAACCTCATTCTCCCTGCCCCCCAAAATTTTTCACAAATTGAAGAAATGTCAACTAGTCCTGAAGAAAGCTGAAGAAGCCAAGAGACCCATAGTACAGGTTTAAGCTTTGCTTATTGGAACCCATCTTCAGCAGAGATTTGTGAATCATGTTGGTTTTCCTGGAAAATTAACTTGCTTTGCAGAAAAGCCTTAAGACTGTGTGTGCTAAACAGTAAACTAAGATAGACATGGTCTACCTTTTCAGCCGGGCACAGATTACACAATTCAAAGGGAACAAATGGTAAATTAAGATAAAGTGTGGTGAAACAGTTTTCATTTAAAGAAAAGCTAGTCATTTAATATATTATTTTTTTCTAGCTACAGGGTCTTGACCCTCCAAATTGTTGAAAGAAATCACAGGATTGATTGAGGAAAGGGAAAAATAGCAACTCTCTACAGTTGCAGCAGATTAAATGGCCTGTCCTGCCATCTTCCTGCCAAAATGAGATTCATTAGGGAACACTCTTAACTAAATTGAAACTCTCCTGACCAATGTCCTCCCCTCCAGCTGTTGACAACCAACTGCGCTTTGACAACCAGGCTGTGGGTGATCTGTGGAAACATTTATTTCTCATAAGAGGGATGGCAAAAAGCACTGGGAACTATTTTATTTACTTTTAACCCCAAATGACAAAAACAGGGTGACACGAATCAGGAACGTGGAGTGAATGTTCAAGGGTTCAGATGTGCTTGTTCCTGTGGCAGCGTGAGGCTGCAGTCATTTCCTGACCTGTGTGCAAGACAGGAGGATGGCTTAGAGACTGGCAACAAGGATGAGCTTTGCTTATACAGCCTCACACACTGGTGAGCGGCGGCCTTTTCTAGACTGGTCACCAGGGTGCAACAACTCCTCTAGTGGGTGCTTCTGTTTATGCAGGGTGACAGAAAACACAACGTCCGTGTCAAATGAAAATGAACCTCCAGTGCTGCTGCTTTGGTATCCTTTAGAAGGCACTCAAAGCATGCAACTGCGTAGCTGGCTGCTCAATAACAGCCCTTCCCAGGGTGGCGGTGGCAGCTGCACCTGGAGGGTGACAGTACAGGTATCACACCCGGTAATTCACCCATTAGAGATGAAATACATCTCTAATTCTGAGGTGAATTCAGAGTGGCCCCTCTCTCACATAAATCCCAGGGGTTAGGGATATAGATGGGAGTCAAAGTAGCATTGATGTGTTTGAATCTTTTACTGGATCATAAGCTTCTTAAAAGTAGGGACAGAACTTGTTTAATTATATCCTCAACTTCTAGTTTAGTACTTGGCTCATAATAAGAATGTAAATACTTTGAATTAATGAATGAATGAGTGAATGAGTGAGTGAGTTTAGGCCAGATATGAAAATGAAAGAGACCACTCACTTTTTTCACTTTCTTTGAGGAGGCTGCAAGTCAAACAGCATTCAGGGTGCCTCTTGCAGGGGAAGAGTCTTTGCCTTTTGGGACTAGCTGTGTCCCGTGGGTGCACAGGGGAAAGGGATCAGCAGTTTGCTTCCCCAACTCAGGGCTTAGGAGCCACATGGGTCTTGCAGTCTGAAATTAAAGTTTCAGTCCCTGAAGCTGTTCTGGGACTGAAACTTTAATTCAGAGTCAACCTTCGCTGAACCTTAGAATCTACTGGAAGTATTTCTTAAAATTCTCAGTTCTGTGATGTGTTAGAATCACTCATGAATGTTCAAATGTGTAAATACTTGGCCCTACTTCCAGGGGTTGAGTTGGGATTCACTTTTCTTTACTGACATAGGGTTTAGCAGAACATCAAGGACAGCGAGAACTCTGGCTCAGGGTTTCACCTTTCAAAGAACAATCTGAGGTGCTTGCTAAGAATACAGATTGTGGGGTCTTTCCTGCATCCACTCACTGAGTCAGACTCTGTAATGGAAGGGCATAGGGATTCATAGTTTTTAAAGTACTGCAGATGATTCCCAAAATGTTTCCCCAGACCAACAGCATGGGCCATGTCTGGGAGATTGTGAAACATGCAGAATCTCAAGCCCCATACAGACATAAAGAGTTAGAATCTGCATTTTTAAAAAGATTCCAGGTCATTTGACTATTAAAGTTTTAGGAACCTTGCTTTTTGCCCAAATAAATATTGCTTTGCTGTGGAAATAGATAAATGTAAGCTCCTTTAATGAGAAGCAGTAAAAGCAGCTCTAGAAACTATTCCTTTTATTTATTTTTAGAGAGAGGTGAAGGGAGGGAGAAAGAGTGGAAGAGAAACATCAATTGAGAGAGAAATATCAATTGATTGTCTCTCGTATGCACCCCAAGTGGGGACTGCACCTGCAACCCAGCCATGTGCCCTGACCAGGAATTGAACTGCCAACCTTTCCCTTTGCAGAATGATGCCCAACAAACTGAGCTGCAATTAAAATTTTAATTAAAGAGAATTATGAAGCAGATCACTGGGAACTACCCTACTATAACAACAACAACAAAAGAATCTAGCATTGTGTTGTTAATTAGGCTAAAGTAAAGGATTCAGGTAAGATCAAATGTAAAAATCTGAAGACTTCCAGCCAAGATGGAGGCAGAGGTAGATACACTTTGCTTCCTTGCACAAGTGAAAGAAAGACAACAACAAACTTAAAAACAAAAAATAACCAGAACTGACAGAAAATTGAACTATATAGAAGTCCAATAACCAAGGAGTTAAAGAAGAAACATTCATCCAAACCAGTGCGAGGGGTGGAGATGGGCAGCTGGGGTGGAGAGGACTCACAGCAAGGTGATGGATGGTGGACCAGGGCAGGCTAGGTGGCAGCTGGTAGGCTGGGTGGTCCCACAATTGCGTGCAGATAAACTGGAAAGAAAAACTGGGGTGTGAAACAGATCTCCCAACCCAGGGCCTAGCACATGGTGATAAAGACTCAAAATGTCTGACTGAAAAAACCTGTGGGGGTTGAGGTGGCAGGAAAAACTTCCAGCCTCATGGGAGAGTTTGTTGGAGAGACCCACAGGGTCCTAGAACGTACACAAACCCACCCACCTTGGAATTAGCACCATAAGGGTCCAATTTACTTATGGGTAGCGGAGGAAGTGACTGAAAACCAGCCAAGAGCCAAGCAAGCAGCAGTGTTCCCTCTCTGATCCCTCCCCCACATACAGCCCCACAATCCAGTGACCTGGCTTGCCCCTCCCTGCCAAATACCTAAGGCTCCACCCCTTACTACCTAACAGGCCCACTGAGACAAAAAATATGGCCCAAAGGGAAGAACAGATCAAAGCTCCAAAAAGAGAATTAAACAATGAAGAGATAGTCAACCTATTAGATGCAGAGTTCAAAACACTGGTAATCAGGATGCTGACAGAATTTGTTGAGTATGGTCACAAAATAGAGGGAAAAGTGAAAGCTATGCAAAGTGAAGTAAAGGAAAATGTACAGGGAACCAACAGTGTTGAGAAGGAAATTAGGACTCAAACCAACAGTTTGGACCAGAAGAAAGAAAGAAACATTCAACCAGATCAGAATGAAGAAACAAGAATTTAAAAAAAAATGAGGAGAGGCTTAGGAGTCTTCAGGACAACACTAAGCATTCCAACATATGAATAGTAGGCGTGCCAGAAGGAGAAGAAAAACAGCAAGATATTGAAAACTTATTTGAACAAATAATGAAGGAGAAGTTCCCCAATCTGGCAAAGGAAATAGACTTCCAGGAAGTCCAGGAAGGTCAGGGAGTGCCAAGGAAGTTGGACCCAAAAAAGAACACATCAAGGCACATCATCATTAAGCTACCCAAGACTAGAGATAAGGAGAGAATCTTAAAAGCAGCAAGAGGAAAGAGGGAGTTACCTACAGAGGAGTTCCCATAAGACTACCAGCTGATTTCTCAAAAGAAACCTTGCAGGCAAGTAGGGCCTGGAAAGAAGTATTTGAAGTCATGAGAGGCAAGGATCTAAATCCAAGAATACTCTATCCAGCAAAGCTATCATTTAGATTGGTAGGGCAGATAAAGTGCTCCTCAGATAAGGTTAAGTTAAAGGAGTTCATCATCACCAAGCCCTTACTATATGAAATATTAAAGGGACTTATCTAAGAAATTGAAGAAGATAAAAAATATGAACAGTAAAATGACAACAAACTCACAACTATCAACAAATGAACCTAAAAAACAAACAAACAAAAAGAGAAACAATGAAAACAAAAACTGAGCAAACAACCAGAACAGGAACAGAATCAGAGAAATAGACATCACATGGAGGGTTTTCTGTGGAGACTGGAAGGAGAGGAATGCCGGGGGGGGGGGGTACAGGGAGTAAGAAGCATAATTGGTAGGCATAAAATAGGTGAGGAGAGGTCAAAACTGGTATAGAAAACCAAATTCAAAGAACTTGTAAGTACAACCTATGGACATTAATTAAGCGGGGAATGCTGGAGGCTTGTGGGATGCAGGGCAGTGGAAGGATAAAGGGGGAAAAGTTGGGAAAACTGTAATAGAATAATCAATAAAATATACTTTAAAATGATAGGTACAAAATAGACAAGGGGAGGTTAAGAATACTATAGGAAAGTAGAAGCCAAAGAACTTATATGTATGACCCATGGACATGAACTAATGTGGGGGTTAGTGGAATGTGGGTGGGAAGGGTTGCACAAGGCAGAGGGGAATAAAGGGGGAAAAACCAGACAACTGTAATAGCATAATCAATTAAATATATTTAAAAAATTAAAAAACCATATATACCAAAAAAAAAAAAAAAATCCCCTCTCCTGTTTTACCTTTTTTTTCCATGGTGCTTTTTTTAAGTCTATATAGAGTCGGTCAAATTATTTTACTCCAGAGCCTGAATTTACTCCTTTGGAATATAAATTTGTTCTGTGTGTGTATACATGTATACATACATACACACACGTGTAAATGTATTAGTCGGGGTTCTTTGGAAGTTTTATATCTATCAATCAATCTATCATCTCTTTACTATCTATTTGGAGAGATGTGGGGTGCTTTAAGGAACTGTCTGACACAATTATGAGGCCGGCTAGTCCAAATTTTATAGGGCAGCTGGCAGCCTAGGAATTCAAGCAAGAGTTGATTTTGCAGTCTTGACTTCAAAGGGATTATGGAGATTGAACTCCTTCCTTCTTGAAGGAGGATTTTGTAGGATTTCTTAAAACCTTACACTGATTGGGTGAGGCCCACCCACATGATGGAGGGTATTTGCTTTACTCAATGTCTGCTGATGGAGCTGCACAGGAACAGCCAGACCAGTATTTGGTGAAACAACTGGGTAAAATAGTTGAGCCAAATTGACACATAAAATTAGCCATTTATATTTATAAAACAGATCTTTGAAAGTTCTAGGAAGTCCTGGACTATGACCAGAATGAGATAGTGATAATCCATAAAAGGTACCTATTGTTACTCATGTAACTGAACTCTGGGTTTTTCTTTTTCTTTTTAAAAGTTTTTTTTTATTGTTCAACTATAGTTTTCCCCACCTCTTCCCCTATTACTCTCCCTTGCCCTGCCCTCTCCTTCTTTCCCATGTTAAGCCCTCCCACTGATCCCATTGTTCTTGTGTGTGGGTCCTTCATACATGTTCAAACTCTGTTTTTTTCTTTTGTCTTCCAACCCACTCCCTCTGCCCTTTTCCCATCTTATATTAAACTTCTTTTCAGACAAGATAATATCCTGTGCCACCTCGGGTGTTCCAGACAGCTGTTATAATTGCTTATTCCCTGCTATAACTGTTAATAAAAAAATCTGAATTAAATAATTTCTTTAGCCAAGAAGTTTATTTGCTTGTTTATGGATTTCAATAACTGTAGTGGCAGCCCATCCCCTCTTTTTATGGGAAGAATCTCCTGTCCTCTGTAAAAATCTCTCCATCTACCTATCTATCCATCTACCATATGTTTGTCTATTATCTATCTATCTATTTATCCACTTATCTATCTATCTATCTACTCATCTATCTATCATTTGTTTGTTTTTATCTATCTAACTTAAGACTGAAGGTGATGTCTCATGAGTTTTTACTGAATATGAGAATCCATGTAAGATGAACAAGAATAATTAAATCAAATATTTGGAGGAAAACAATGTTGTTAAGTGCAAAGGGGCCAGAATTGGACAGAAACATTTTCCAGGGCTGTCTTAGATTTAGAATACAGCTGTTGATGGGACTTAAGGACAAACCAGGAATGAGTTATAAGGCAAAATGTTGCAGGCCAAAGATGGGACTATTTCATCATAAGGAAGATTGATATATGATAAATACAAGATAGAATTCAGTGTTCTAAGAAGCAGCTCATTTTTTGGATAAAGTTGTCAAAAATCCATCAAACACTGTGTTTCAGTTTAAAGGCAAAGAGTGTATGTGTCAGGGGTGGGGCGGAGCGGAGGGGGGTGGGAAGTGTGGGGAGGGAGGGCTGAATTGCCAGTGCAGGTCCTGATGGAAGTGAGAATGAAGGACCAGGCAAAAGGTGGCCCTGCTAAGGTAACTGCACAATCCTGGGAGACTCAAGTCATTTCAGGGGAAAATGGGTACATGAAATGTTGTCTAGAACACAAAAGAA
>PVIA01017631.1:0-15152 GCA_004024845.1 Tonatia bakeri
ACATGGGGTGACACTTGCCCAGACCCATGATGGTGACCAGAAAAAGCTGGAAAGGACAGCAGATTGAGGGCAAGTGTGGCCAAGTGTAGGAGGAGTCGGAAATAGGGCTGCAGAGGAAGTTTGGCGCGGGGATTTAAACCCAGACACTGCAACTCTGAGAGAGAGAGAGAACCACGAGGCTTTGGCAGAGTAGAGGGCATCCACAGCCCTGTGAGAGAGGATTCACCATGTGGATTTAGCAGAAAGTTGCCACTCGGCCAATGCCGAGTGGCAACCCCGTCTCCCCACAGCCCTGTGGGGAGAACTACGTGGATTTGGCTGAGTGTAGGTCTCCTGCATCTCTGAGGGGAGAACCACACGGATTTGGCTGAGTGGGGACTCCCGTGATCCTGCAGAGGAAAGAGGACCACGTGGCTGGACTGGTGGAGAGGACCACGCATCTTTGCCAGAGTGGGTTCCCCCACAGCAGTAGTAGGGGGAACCGTCACCCGGTTTTAGCAGAGATTCCGGCGACACAGCTGATGGTGCTGAGAACCGGGAGAGGCCTACCAGCCAAGCACGGATTACTGGGAAGATCCAGACACTGCCTGAGACTGGACTTCTATTTTTCCTTTCCTGAGATACGGTACCCCAGACTGGGCAAAGGGGGAAGGAAGAACTGTGTGCGTTTAGTGGGTGTTTTAAGGGACTTTAAGATTTTTTTGGGATTTTGGTAAAATAATATTAGGTCACTGCCTTAAATTTTGTATAGCACAAAATAAACGTTTTCCTTTCCTTTTCACCAATCTCTGGCATTGAGAGATATCTTTCCTATATGGCGGCAGACAAGACGGACCCGAATTTCTTTCAGTAAGAGCATCACCGTCCCGGGCTCCCGGGGCTACTGGGCCCCCTTTGCTTGTTTGGGTCTTGCTCTGTAACAGTATGGCATATAAGGGGAAGCAATTTTAAATAAAAAAAAATGAACTTAGATTAGTATACTATTAAAGATTGTCTTATAATTTCCATTTTAATATATTCTTTAATAGTATTCATAATATAGAAAGAGAAAGTTTGACTCTTCCCCATTTAACAAGTGATGCATGCTGCTTAATTTATTTTAAATTAAGTATGCAAGAAAGAGCATGGTTTATCTACAAATTCAAATGACATATTAATACCGTATTTGGAGACCAAATGCGGTATTAATATGTAGATTGAAATTTAACTATGTGTTTCAAGCCTCCAAAGTGCTTCCATGACCTGATATTTGGAATTCTTAAATTTTGCACTTAAAAAAATCAATTACTTTATTATTATAATTTTCATGTTTTGTTTCTAAAAGAGGAGACAGAGCACTTTCTGGCTGCTATTTGCAAGTACTTCTCCAGAAATAACACACTGTGGGTTTGGATCATTTTATTCCCATAAAGGAAACGCCAAATTGGATAAAATTTTTCTCCTTTTAACTTTTGTTTTGAAGAACTAGAAATATCCTGATGTAACAGGAAATGATAATACGAATGTACCTTACAGGTCTAAGGTCAAAATGCAAAATAATCATGTCTATGTTCCTCATTAGCTCATTCTATTTTTTATACCATCCCATTTTTAAGTGTACAGTTCGGTGGTTCGTTCTATTCACTAAATCAGTATTCTTGAATCCTCCTCTCTCTCTCTTTTTTTTTAAAGATTTTATTTATTTATTTTTAGAGAGGGAAGGGAGGGAGAAAGAGAGAGAGAGAGAAACATCAGTGTGCGGTTGCTGGGGGCCGTGGCCTGCAACCCAGGCATGTGCCCTGACTGGGAATCGAACCTGCGATGCTTTGATTCACAGCCCGCGCTCAATCCACTGAGCTACGCCAGCCAGGGCGAATCCTCCTCTCTTTAACCAATAAACCACTGTGTTAAACTGTTACAGGGTGCGGCCAAGGGGGGGGACCCCAAATGGACATTTAAAATGGGGTCCAGAACTCAAGGTGTTCAGAAAATACCAGGATGTCCTACCCCGCCCCCCAGGTGCGGGTAGGGGAAAGGGACAAATGGAGCAGGCCCATTGAGAGCTGTTTTGCATAGCAACAGCTCTGCAGCCAACCTCTGGGGTGTGGTCATTTAACATATCTATAACCTTTGACTGGCTACATAGATATGTTAAATAGCTATGGCCTTGCTCTGAGCCAGGAGGATGGAAGTAACTTCCCCACCAAGATGTACCTGGGGGGGGGGGGGCAGGTCCCCCGAGTTACAGCGCCTGCGTGAGAGCTTGGAGATAATTGGCTCCATAACATGGGGCCACACCTGCCCAGACCCACGATGGTGACCAGAAAAGCTGGAAAGGATAGCAGATTGAGGGCAGGTGTGGCTGAGTGTGGGAGGAGTCGGAAGTGGGGCTGCAGAGGAAGATTGGCGCAGGATTTAAAAGCCCAGGCGTGGCAGCCATAGAAGAGTGATCCATGTGGCTTTTGGCAGAGTAGGAGCTCCCGCAGCCCTGTAGGGAGAGAACCACGCAGATTTGACTGAGTACCGGGCTCCTGCATCTCTGTGAAGGGAGAACCACGCAGCTTTTGGCAGAGCAGAGGGCTCTTGCATCTCTGTGAGGAGAGAACCACGCGGTTTTGCCACAGTGCAGACCCCCGCAGCTCTGGTAGGAGAGGACTGCGTGGCTTTGAGGTGCTTCTTTTGGTCACGCAGCCTGGGAAGCAAGAGACTTTGCCTGGAAGAAGGGTGAAAGAACTCTTACCAGTAGGCCATGAGACGGTGCTGCATGGCTTTGGATTGATTGGAGATCCTGCCTGGACGGCGACACAGCTGATGGTGCCGAGAACCGAGAGAGGCCTACGAGCCGAGCACAGATTACTGGGAAGAACCAGACACTGCCTGAGACTGGACTTCTATTTCCTTTCCTGAGATACGGTACCCCAGACTGGGCAAAGGGGGAAGGAAGGACTGTGTGTGTTTGTGGGTGTTTTAAGGGACTTTGGGATTTGGGTAAAGACATTAGGTCACTACCTTAAGTTTGTATAGCACTAAATAAACGTTTCCTTTCCTTTTCACGAATCTCTGGCATTGAGAGATACCTTTCCTTTAAGGCGGCGGACAAGACGGACCCGAATCTCTTTCAGTAAGAGCATCACCGTCCAGGGCCCCCCCTTGTTCTTGCTCTGTAACAAAACAACTGAATAAATAATTGAAAGATGTTAAATGGTGAGAACCACTACTGTAGCAGGTGAAGTTGTCAGCTGGGTGATAAAAGAATCGTCTTCCTGGTTTGTGCTAAGCAGCACTGTCTGACAGACTTTCTCTGGTGACAGAAATGTTCTATAGTTTGCACTGATCTGTACAGTTCAATACAGTAGCCGCTAGGCACATGTGGCACTTGATGATATGGCTAGTGCAACCAGGGAATTGCATTTTACATTTCATTTCACCTTAATCACTTTAAATTTGAATAATAATATGTGGGACATAGTTATACTAACAATTATTCATTATTTATCTGAAATTTCTACTTAATTGGGTGCCCTGTATTTTTATTGGCTAAATGTGCCAACTTTAGTTACAGAATCTCAGTAACATTGACCTTGACTCCCCCAATGGGAATTTTGAGTGAAAGGTTCTCTACCTGTGACCAGAGGAAGCAGATTTGACCTTATGTTGGCCAGAAAGGCCATCTGGCTGATGTTCTTTTTTAAAAAATAAAGATTTTATTTATTTGTTTTTTTAGAGGGGGGGGGAGGAGAAAGAGAGGGAGAGAAACATCAATGTGTGGTTGCCTCTTACACTCCCACAACTGGGGACCTAGCCCACAACCCAGGCATGTGCCCTGACTGGGAATTGAACTGGCAACCTGTTGGTTTACGGGCTGGCACTCAACCACTGAACCACACCAGCCAGGTCCTGATGTTCTTTTTCTAAGGCAGCTTTTCAGAGGAATAATGGCTGAGAAAATCAATATAACTGACGACTAAAAAGATAAACTTGTACTATCATTCATATAGTCATACTTATTTCTATGCAATGTAATCTATCCTCCATAGACAGGTTGCAATGGGAAATGGGAGGCTGTCCAGGGAGCCTAATTTAGTCAAGGATAATTTTGGGCTTGGGGCATGGTCCTTGGTACTAGGACTGCAGCAGGGAGAAATGAAATCCATGGGTCATGATACTGATTATAAAGCAAACCTTCCCTCCAAAATTGCTTAATTCCTTACTCACCTCAATAAGTACTAAAGTCATCTTGTGGGAATTAAAAAAAATAAGAGCCAGATTCTTTCCCTATGACTATACCTACGCTTTGCTTCAAAAACAAACCAAAAAAAAAAAAAAAGTATAGCAACTAGAATATTGCTGGTTCTCAGGAGGACTTGATAATATTTTCCCCACAACCCTGTAATTTCAAGATGTGATCAAACACAGGTGCCTTTATACCTCCATTCACTCTAGCCCTCATTCTCTGCCATAACCATCTCCTCTTTGGCTTAAGTAAAAAACCAGTTCTTGATGCCTCAAAGCTCACACTTCATATAACAAAGCAGTATTTTACAGTTACTTATTAAGTAGATATTTGATAACATCATTTTTAACTAGAGTCAGGGATTGTGAAATTGGCACTCCTTTCCCAGGAATAGCAAAGAAAGCACACACAGTATTTTTATGAAGGAAATGGCATTCCAAAAGGCAGGTTGATTCTTACAAAACCCAGGCCCTCATGTTTCTAACAATGTCCAGGTCAAAGAGTAGTGATTGTAGTTTTTCTCTTTTGAAAGGTTTTACTGTAACAAACATAGCCAGCAGGCTTAAAAACAAAGCCTAATAACACTGTGTCTAGACCATCACCTTTGATATCTTCTCTATTGCTTAAAATATCCACATGGATGTATATTTAGCTTTGGAGATCTGGAGACTTAGAAACCAGTGGGCCTCTAGAAAGAGATTATTGGGTGATCCAATTGTTCTCCTCACTCAACTCCCCCCCTCCCACAGGTTCCTTCTAGTCGTTGTCGTTGTTTTACTCATTTCACTAAAAAAAAACAAAACAAAAAACAAAAAAAACAAAAGGCATTGAGTCTGGAAGACAACTGGCATTCTGCCCAGAGGACTCAATTTTTTGACAGGGCTCCTCTAAAAATAGCTAAGGTTTAAATTTGGAAATAGGGTGCTCACCCTGGAGGGCCACCCTGGGACTGGCACGCAGACTGTGGTTCTTAGTGGGGGTGGTCCCTGGCCTAGCAGCAGCAGCAGCAGCAGCAGCAGCAGCAACTAAGAACTTTTTAGAAATGCTAATCCTCAGAGTTGACTCATGCACACCAATCTGGATGACTTCAGTTACCTGAGCATTCTATCGTGTTTCATTTTTTAAACCTTTCAGGCTTCTCTTTGTTCCTTCAGAAGCAGAGCACCTTTCCCCATAGAGTAGCAGGTAGAGCAGTGGTTCTCAAAGCGTGGTCCCAGACACCGGAAGCATCTGCCTCACCTGGGAACTCATCACGGCAGCACATTCTCAGCACCACCCCTCCCCCGCCCCACCACCAGCCTTCTGGGCTTTAATACGAACCCCACTGATTCTGATGCACGCTAAAGTTTGAGAAACAATGACATCAGAGAAGTCCCTGCTACTGAGCCTTTTTTGTGGCTTGGAAGCCTGCCCCAAAAGCCCTGTGATTTTATTCTCATGGGATTCCATTCCTTTGTTAGTCTGCCTTATTCTCAAAAAAGTATTAAAAATGGTAAATGCCACTCACAGTATTACTGGGTAGGCATAAATCTGTGTGGGATCTCTGTGGATGGGAGGCAAGCAGAGAGCCATAGATTTAAAAATGCTTCCTTTCCCCCTTGATGTAGGTAGGTAGATGAGTGAGTGAGTGAGTGAGTGAATTTGTTTGCTTGAGTTGGTAGACCAGTCCACCAAGATTTGGATCTACTAGAGCATAAAAGCCCATTTTTACAGTCTACCCAGTAGCATATTATTGGGGAGAAATTTAAACTCTCAATCTTTAAAAGTTAATGCTAATTTAACTTGTCAATCCACTTATATTATGGACGCAAATGTAGGGGTGTACTTCAAGTATGATGGGTATGAAAGTAAGGTTTAATCCATGGGTCTGCCTGTCCAATCCCTCTTTCCCATTCCTGCCAGCTAAGTTTTGATAAACCACAGCTTCAATCATAGCATTTTCCCCAAACAGTGGCTCCCCAATATTTACTGAATTAACTTCATATTTCTCAGCTGGCATTCAGGACCAAAACTGTAGATATTGAATTGTACCACGTGAAATTGCCATTTTAATTGGGCAATAAAGGTCAAATATCAGCAATTTCATATGATTCAACTTAATATTATCTACCTCACATTTAATTTGTTAAACTTCTCTGTTTTTTTTTTTTCATATTCTAAGATTTTAAACTTTTTGGAATTTTAATGTTTAGGCTTAAAACTGCCAGCCCAAACTGCTGGTGGAAAATCTCAGAAAGATAAAGAGAAAATGTTTCTTCTCCCCCTATGGGTACAAAAATACAGTCACTATTGGGAGGCACAAAGCCAGTTCCGTGTCATAAATTAGAGTTGGGAACATTTACACAAGTATTTGTCCCACTCTCCTGGCCAGTGCAGAGGTTTGAGAGAAAGGCCATGATCCTGTTTTGTTTTCTGTTACTATAAAATTGTCCTTGCAAAATAAGCCAGGCAGTGAAAGACAAATACCATATGACCTCACCTTTAACAGGAACCTAAACAACAAAATAAATAAACAAGCAAAATATAGCCAAAGACACTGAAATAGAGAACAGGCTGACAGTGACCAGAGGGGAGAGGGGAGGGAATTTCAGGGGAGAATGGGAAGGGTTTACAGGAACAAGTATAAAGGACACACGGACAAAAACTGGGGAGGGGGGTGGAAATGGGAGGGAGGTGGGGAAGAATGGGTGGGTGGGCTGGGATGGGAGTAAAGGACTGAAACCTGTACTTGAACAACTATTAAAATAAAATTTTAAAAAACTGCCCTTGGCAGTGTTATTTGTAAAGAAACATCTCTTGAGATACCTGGCTATTAGATTTTGTTGCCAAGTTCTCTAAAACAGAACCTATAACACTAAAGTTCTGCGACGCTGGTCATCTTGTTTAATAATGTGTTGCTCTGATGATAATACTTAAACTGTCAATTATGCTTTCTGTAAAGCAACAAATATTTCTGTCAGATTTCTCTGTGAAGTGGAAGAAGAGGTTTGGAATTTCTTTGTCTCCCTTTAGGCACCAAACTATTATAAATCCCACTGTGACTCTGTTGGATTCCTTATTGAAAGAGTGGAGTCTTTGTTTCATTTAAATTATCAAGAAGATCCATGGGATGGGGCCAATCTGTCACTTTAGCCTTACCCTTTACTTCCCCTCTGCACACGCACCATGCTATAGAGAGAGGTCCTCCTCTGTATACAATATCCTTCACCATTCCTTTGCTAGTACTGTTCCTCTGCCTAAACAACCTCTTCCCCTCTGTGGAGATAAAATCCAAGCCAAGATCCACCCAAAGATCACCTCCTTTGTGAGGCCTTCCTCAATTCCATCCAATAAGATTTTATCTTTAATGGTATTTGCCATAGTCTACTTGATTTATAGTCATTTGTGTATTTCCTTTCTCTAAGTTGACTTTATTTCTTTCTAGCTTCATTAAGATATAGCTGATTTTTAACATTGTGTTCATTTTACTTGTACAATATAATGATTTGACATATGTATGTGTTGCTAAATGATCACCACAATAGATTTAGTTAACGTCCATTACCTCAATGAACATGTATAAAGGACCCATGGACAAAGCCAAAGGCGGGTAGGCTTGAGGGTGGGAGGTGGGGGTGGATGGGGGGAATGTGGTGGTGCGAAAATGGAGTCAACCGTATTTGAACATTAATAAAACAACAATGAAAATAAAAAAATTCATTACCTCACATAGCTACATTTTTTTTTCTCTGAGTAGACTTTAATGCCACTGAGGATGATGTGCCTTACTCTTCCTTCGGGGACCCAGCAAAAGGCCTTTGACATTGAAGAAGTCTCCCACGACCAATACTAAGGGACATCTTAATTTAGTTGAGCCCTAAGGCCAAACCACTCTCTGTCCCTACTGTGTGAAGTCAACTCCCTCACATACCTTAAAGATTCTAGGGCCTGATTCACTGTCATGCTCTCCAGCACTATCCATTAGAATTAGAAGCCTGGTGATTTGGTATCCGCCTAGATGATCCTTCCAATAGCCTGGCCCCTCAGCTCCTGGACGCCCCCTCCTCTCTTCCAGTGATTGTGCTCGCCACCTGCCTCATGCGGCAACTCTGGTTTTACCCTAGACTTCATCATTATCAATAACAAGAAGCCCCCATAATCTTAAATTCAAATGCCCCATTCTCCAAACAATGCCAAAAAAATAATTTCAAAATAACTCTAGTTTCTCAAGGAGTCTCAAAAAGATGCATAGGCCCAAATAACACTCCTTAAAAATCACCCCCTTCCCTCTCGACCTCTTCGAGTAGAAGCTCCAATGGCTGGGGACAAGAGCTGCTTAGAGCTCAAGAGTAACCCAGCTGGGTGAGGGCGGGGCATGAGAGGATTTGTGCTGGACGGTATTTGCATAACACTACACAATTCTTTTCCATATCAAAGAATACCCCCCAACTCTTTTAGGGTGAATTTCTCAAACAGCCGCGCCCCCCCCCCCGCCCCGCGCACCGACTTCTTACTGAAGTCTAACAATAAACTCTTTAAAAACTCACCAAAACAGTCCTTTGAAAAACTGTTCCACCAGCCGTAGGCCTCTGCCCTTTTAAATCCACAAGGATGGGAGAAGGCTGGACAGCGTCGTGTGTGTGCGCGCGTGCGTGCGTGCGTGAGTGCGCGCGCATACAACAGGACTTTCCCTGTTGTCCCAGAGTTGCAAAAGCCCACAGCTGCTCAGAGTTGCAAAAGCATCAGGTGCTCCCACATCCAGAACAAAGACTCCAACCTGCCAGCAGACACGTCCTCTCAGAGACAGTACTAAGAAATGGTACAGCTGAGCCCTATCGCGACTCAACTGTTCCCTCCAACCACCACCCACTACCCACCGTCCACCCCCCCCACCCTGAGTAAATACGAGAGGATTGGGGAGGTGTGGGAGAAGAGCAAAGTGTTCCTGGTGAAATGTTGATTTTCTTGGGGCAGAATGGGGAGAACAGGGGAGGGAAGAACAGGGGAGAGGAGTGCTGGTGCCCCTGCTCCCCTAAGCCCACAGGCGTGTAAGGGAGAACCCTAAGAGAGCTTCTCGAGGAGAGTGGGTAAGAGCATGAATGGAAGATTGGCTTCCAGTTTCTTGCCTCGACTCTCGCTGAGCTGCACAAATCCGCTGACCCACCCTGCAGCTGTCTGCTAGCAGTCTAGGAAGAACGCAATACTGTGCTGTGTGAACCTGGAGTCTGGTGCCCTCTTGTGGCCGAGAAATATATGACTGAGAGGCTCAAAAGCACTGAGACTCTTAGAGAGAAAACAGGGAACATCATTCCCACCTTGATCCATAACCCCACCGCCTCCAGATTTCGAAAAAGGACCTCAGCAATTCCCAAGGCTCCAAAGGAAGGAGCACGGGCTTATTAAAGAGGTCTTCCAGGACACGGGAGACAACCTGGAGAAGGGAGTAGGACTCAGCAGGCAGAGAGTTGGTCTTCTAGCAAGGCCCGGGAGAAGGAGCCCAGGTGTAAAACAGAACGGCCCCCTATGCAAATACCCCCCATCTCAGCAGATCACAGCAACAGAGTTGGAAAAGGACCATATCCACAGATCTCTGTCTGCTTGCTCTCTCTGCCTCCAAGACCAGAGGACACAATATTGAAATTCTAATCGCAACTGATCAAGTTTACCAATCAAAAGAGCCCCCAAAGCTATGAGATCTGCCAAGGTATCACAAAAAGTGGAAAAAAGAGCCCTGGGCGAGTAGCTCTGTTATTTGGAGTGCCATCTGTACCCCACAAGGTTGTGTGTTCAATTCCTGGTCCAGCGCATATGGGAGGCAACTGAGCACAACATCAATGTTTCTCTCTCTTCCCCCCTCTCTCAAATCAATAAATATATCTTCAGGTGAGGATTTAAATAAATAAATAAACAAATAAACAAACAAACAAATAAGTAAATAATTTTAAATGGGAAAAAACCTTGGTACTACATGGTTGAAAGCTGTGATTGGGAAAAAATAAGTTTCATGTACACAGCCCACCACTCAAGACCTGTCAACACAACCATTACATGTACCCAGACACAGGCATGGACTTACACAGGAGAGAGAATATATTTATTGACTGTGCCACTTAATAGCTTTATTGCCTTAGGCAAATCCTATTTGAGCCTCAGTTTTTCATTTGTAAGAGGGTAATATCTAAAGGGCAAAGTTACTAAAAGATTACAGGCAGTGTATGTAAATAAACAGAAGCTACTATTTATTTATACACATGTTTACAAATGTGGGGAGGCATTTGTTCCCAGTTTCCTTTAACAAAAGATGTGAAGTAGTCTATGACAAAATAAATAAAAATTAAAAATAAAGAGCAAGAAATGCTGAAGTGCTACCCATAAATGCATACTTGGTGAGTTCAGTTTCAAATTTGGTTTTGAGTTTCCTGGTAGCTGAGGTGCAAAGGGAAACCTGACAACTCCTTTTATCAGAAAGGAGTAGGGATGCCACCTTCTCAGAGGAGACTGGTTTTTCTTGGCTCCAAATTTCAAAAGCAATGTCTCAGGAGTTTCCTGCAAGGGTTGTAACTTCCCTGAAACCTTGACTATTATTCTTCACCATGGATTGCCAAAGCATTAGAACTAGTAATACAGAAATTAGGACTGGGACAATTTACTGAAGGTGAATAACATAGATTTCTACATTTCTGATCACAGAGGTATTCTGCAGCAATCGTTATCCCTCAGTTCTTCCAATTTCTTCAGATGAGCTTTCCCTAACACAGGCATTGTGAGATCACGCAAAGGGAATTTAGAATCAACACTTCCACGACCAAGGAAATGTTTTTATTTGTAACTCATGCAGAAGCTTTAGACCAGACATATCACCTTTTGGTGTCTCTAGGCCACACTGAAAGAAGAAGAGTTGTCTTGGGCCACACATTAATTACACGAACACTAACAGAAACAAAACAAAACAAAAAACAATGTCATAATGTTTTAAGTAAATTTATGATTTTGGGTTGGGCCGCATTCATAGCCATCCTGGGTCACATGCAGCCTGTGGGCTGTAGGTTGGACACCCCTGCTTTAGACCAAAGGCAGATATCAGCAAAAGGATAGATTTATTTTTAGATGCAATAGGTAAGTTTAAAAGACTCTCTCCTTCCAGACCAAATTCAAGCCGATGAAGACCACATTGGTCTCCCTTGAAGGCTAAGGTCACCTTTCTGGGACATTAGTACATGAAGTCAACAGCCTTTGCAAAATAGTGCTACAGGTGAGCTTTCCCACCCCAACCCCAGAGGCATATCATCTGCATATGCTAACAGGAGTTTCCATGGAAGATGCCAAAATAAGCTCCTGTCCTCCCTCACCTTTACTTTAATCCCCACATAGGTTTTGCTTTTACCATATGGTAATTATTTCCAAATCACAAGTGCAAACACTCACTCTGATTGGAAAATTAGCAGATTTCAAACTCAGGTAATTTGTCCCTAATGAGGAACTTGTTGAACTGAATTTAACAATTAACTCACACACCCTTTGCTGCCTGCAGTGATGGGAGTGAAGTGGGGAAGGAGGAAGGGCAAGCTGAGGGCCTGGGTCCGGCTGGACTTCAGGCACATGATGAAAGTTCGGATGGGGAAGGTATTTAGTGGGGCTGTAGGAACACCAGAAACTTGACTGTTCAAATTGACACACAAATATATGCCGAAGTAGACATATAAAGAGAGAGAGAGAGTGTGTGTGTGTGTAGCCAATTACAAATATATGCCAAAGTAGATATATAAAGTATATGTGGCTGTGTGTATATATACAGGATCTGGCACAAAGAATACCCCCTTTTTTAAAAAAGATTTTATTTATTCATTTTCAGAGAGAGGGGAAGGGAGGGAGAAAGAGTGGGAGAGAAACACTGATTGGTTGCCTCTTGTACACCCCCAACAGGAGACCTGGTCCACAACCCAGGCAGGTGCCCTGACTGGGAATCGAACCAGCGACACTTGAGTTTGCAGGCCTGCACTCAATCACTGAGCTACACTAGCCAGGGCATACCATCCCTTTTTATTACAAAATTTTTTATAACAAACTCATAAGCATGTAATTCTGTAACATAACAATATCACACTCAAGGACATCATATGACATTTTAGGTGAAATATTCAAATTAAAACTATAAATTATTACACCCATATTATTACCCCACCAACCACACTCAAGCAGGTCTTACTTCTGCCAGGCCCTGTGTTCATGTGTGTATCCAATTACAAATATATGCCAAAGTAGAGAGAATAATATAATGAGCCTCCTTGTACCCATCACCCAGTTCCCACATTATCAACTCATGGCTGTTCTGGTTTCTCTGTGCCGAGGACTTAGAAACCCAGAAAATGGACAAGGAGGAGTAAAACAAAGAAGGAAAGGGCAGATGGTGCATCTCCTGTCCTGCATTCCCTCAGGTTCCATGCTCTCGGGGGTCCAGGTGGGATGTCTGAGTTTCAATTCACTGCTGGAATGGTTAGTGTCCTCTAATTAGGTGTTTTGTATATGGCAGGGAAGAGCCCAGCTGACCCCTGTGGCTCCATGGCAAGGGCCACTTACCGTCTACCTGCAGGCCCAGGCCCAGGCCCAGATGACCTCAAGCCATGAGGATTTCCAGGAGGTACAGCTTAGCACACGGAATCACTTCATCACACATCCTTACTTCTACTCCAACAATGTGTTCTGGTGATCAGCCCCCGCCTCATCTCAATAACTGGTACCCACTTCATGCCTGAGGCACTCCTCAGGTCTGCTTTGCTCCTTTGTCGCTTTAGAAATTCACTGTCCAGCACCACAGCCATATGCAGCTATGGACCACCTGAAACATGGCTAGTGAGACTGAGGAACTGACTTTTACTTAAGTTAATTTAAATTTCAAAACCCATAGTTGATAAGATTATTAGAAAATGCCTAAGAATATTTGTAAAATGAATCTACATTTTCAACTGTAGATTTTATTAAAATCTAAACTGAGATCAAGTATTTCTTTCTTTTTTTTAAGATTTTATTTATGTATTTTTAGAGAGGGAAGGGAGGGAGAGAGAGAGAGAGAGAAACATCAATGTGTGGTTGCTGGGGATCGTGGCCTGCAACCCAGGTATGTGCCCTGACTGGGAATCGAACCTGCAATGCTTTGGTTTGCAGCCCGCACTCAATCCACTGAGCTACGCCAGCCAGGGCAAGATCAAGTATTTCTGATGAAAATCTCACACCTGTGTTAAGATAGGCTGTAAGTGTCTGGGTATTGAAGATTTAGTAAAAATAAAGCAATGTAAAATATCCCATTAAAATCTTTGAAATATTGATTATAAATAGAAATGACAATCTTGGATAAACAGGCATTCCTGGTTTGATTTATCACAAGACCCTCTACCAGCAAAAAGGTCACAACTTGCTGAAGGCTCAGATGATGGTGAGCATTGTGTAGCAAAAAAGTATTTTTAATTAAGACGTACATTGCTTTATTTACACACAGTGCTATTGCACACTTAATAGGCTACAGAATAGTGTAAACATAACTTATATATACACTGGGAAACCAATTTTGTGTGACTTGCTTTACTGCAATATGAGCTTTATCTGAGGGACCTGCAACATCTCTGAAGTATGCCTTTATTGGGTTAAATAAATTACTAAGGGTAATTTCTCTTCTTTCCTCTTACTTATTAAAATGTGGCTACAGGAAAATTTAAAATAATAAATGGGGCTCATATATTTCTATTGGACAGCGCTTACCTACAACTAGAGTCTTGCCTTCACTTGCAAGTATCCTCAGGAATATAACTCTGTTCCCAATGGTCATCCTATGACAGAGACATGTAGTGCTGTACTGGGCCCACAAGGATTTTCCTGGATGCTCATCTCCTGAACCACCTTTGCTAACATCTGTGGCAGCATTCTGTGGCCACCTGCTTTCCCACAACTACCTCACTATGATTGGTCAAACACTAGGTCATGAAACGCAGGCTGCACAAAACTAATGAAAGACAAAGTGTATGGACTTGACCAGGAGCCGGGAAAAAAATCCAGGTTCTCATGATACTAAAATGAGGGAGAACTTCAATTATATAACATGGCTAGTGAATAGCATCACAAGGGACCTTGTATCAAGTACCAACTTTGGTAGAGATCATTAGAAAGATATCAAAACAGGCCACAATAAGTTGTTGGAAACACAGCTAACTTTATTTGCTTGCAAGGGAAGGGAGTGCCACATCACTCTAGAACAAGGTCAGTAAAACAGAGGAAGTACATCAAATCTGGCTAAAATCTGAGTTCAGGTCTCTGGTTGGTTCCCAAGGCTGAGAGTGGATGCTTCTTTGCAATTGATCATTGCACTGGTTCTCTTCGTGAAAGTGCGGGGACCATTCCCAAGAGGTCCAAGTGGGTGACGGAGGCTCAGACATGCACAGTGGTCCTCAGATGGCAGAGGTGAGCAGTCTGTTCAAAGTCATCACAAATCTTGCCTTAATGGAATCAGCAGCACATGAGGACAGCTGACTTCATCAAGTAAGACTCACTGGTCCCCTGTCCCTTCACTCATCTCTTTTGGAACTGCCAGACCAAAGTTCCCTTTTTTGTTAGGGCGAAAAGCATAGAAACATACATGTGTACTCAGAAAAACAAATCTTATGCAGACAGGGTGCCCTTCAGAACTGTAACAGAGCAAAATATGAGACACAAAAACAAATAACCTGTACAGAAAAGCTCATAGCAACATCACACACAACAGCTAATACATAAGAGCGACTAAAATGCACACTCATGGAACATTAATAAACAAATGTGGTACATTCAAACAACGGGATATTACTCAGACATAAAAAGGAATCAAGTACTGATACATGTTACAACACGGATGAACCTCAAAAACAGCATGCCAAGGAAAACAGGCCAGAAAGAAACGACCACATACTGTGTGATTCCATCAATGTCTAGAGCA
>PVIA01017632.1:0-15145 GCA_004024845.1 Tonatia bakeri
CCCACCCACCCCTCCCTCCCAACTTCCCTCCCATTACCACCCTCCCCCTACTTTTTGTCCATGTGTCTTTTAACTTTGATCCTGTAAACCCTTCCCCTTTTCCCCTGAAACTCCCTCTTCTCCCTCCTCTGGTCACTTTCTGCCTGTCCTCTATTCCAGTGTCTTTGACTGTATTTTGCTTGTTTCTTTGTTTTGTTGTTTAGGTTCCTGTTAAAGGTGAAATCATATGGTATTTATCTTTCACTGCCTGGCTTATTTCATTCAGCATAATGCTTTCCAGTTGCATCCATGTTGTTGCAAAGGGTAGGAGCTCCTTCTTTCTTTCTGTGGCATAGAATTCCATTGTGTAAATGTACCAGAGTTTTTTGATCCATTCATTTACTGATGGGCATCTAGGTTGCTTCCAGCACTTAGCTATTGTAAATTGTGCTGCTATGAACATTGGGGTGCAAAGGTTCTTTTGGATTGGTGTTTTAGGATTCTTAGGATATAGTCCCAGCAGTGGAATTCCTGGGTCAAAAGGCAGATCCATTTTTAGTTTTCTGAGGAAGTTCCATACTGTTTTCCACAGTGGTTGTACCAGTCTGCAGTCCCACCAACAGTGCACTTGGGTCCCCTTTTCTCCACAATGAGAGAGAGAGATTTGTTGTTCCACTTATTTATACATTCATTGGTTGCTTCTTGTATGTGTCCTGACCAGAGATTGAACCTGCCACGTTGATGTATCAGGACGATGCTCTAACCAATGGAAATAACCAGCCTGGGGTGACTGCTGTTGCTTTTTTAAATAACCAGTTAAATCTTTAGCTCCAGTATTATCTCCCTTCCTTCCAGGTTGGAATCACTAAGATACTCAATTATAGGACTGCCCTACCCCACCACTCATTTCCTAACAGAATTCAATTAAGAACAAAGTGTCTGTCTCTTAAATCCTTCTCAAGATCACTTAACACAAGTTCAAGCCTTATGAGTTTAATGATCAGTTTTATGTGTCAGGGAGGTTATAGTCCCCAGTTATTCAGTCAAACAATATTTTGGAAGGCAGCTGTGCTCACCACTATACCACCAAAGTTAAACATTAATATTTTGTAGAGATGATCAAAGTTCATAATCTGTTAGCTTTAAGTGATAGAGATGGTTATCCTGGATACTAGGAGTGAGCCAGAACCAATTAGTTAAGAAGTCTCAAGGGCAGAGCTGAGGCTTCCCTGAGGGAATAGATTCCAATTTGGGCTGCAGGTTCAGTCTGTGGTGAGTTCCAGCCTGCCTCTCCAGACAGTGGTCTGCCCTGTGGGTCTGGGACTTGCCTACTTCTCCACAATTGTGTAAACTAATTCTTTGTAAAAATCACCTTTAATAGACATCTCCTACTGATTTTGCTCCTTTGGTTCCAACATCCTTCACTAAGATGCCTCACAATTCCCCAAAGTAAGTTTTCTCCCTCACTGCAGCTAGTTCACCCACAGGTGTGCTGCTGGGGGCCTTTGGCTGGAGGCATTGACAGCAAGCACCTCATTAGGTCATTGGGAGGAATAAACACAAACTGCACTTGGAATGAATTCTTAGGACTCTTTAAATATGCTTGTCACATTTTAATATCAGTCCTATTTTATAAAGAGGACATTGAAGCTCAGAGAGGTGAAGGAATTTGTCCAGGTTCACACAACCGGTAAGTGGCAGAGATGAAATGTGACAAGGACGGGCCTTGAGTCCTTGTTGCAGGAGGGAGCTCTTCTGTGTGGATGCAGAATGCAGTGCCCTGAAGTAATTGGGAAGGATATCTGACCCTGCCCATGGCCTTATCACTCTTACTAGTCTCTGCCATTGTGAATCAAGAGGTTCCACTTGGGATGTGCTCCATTTACCATGTAGTACTCACTTTTCCTGCAGTAAATAACATGTTATGATGTTTTTTCCTGGACCCGGACTTACCTGCTTTGTGTCTTGTAGAAACTACTTGAGATCTTGGCAAATGAATGACACCTTTCTTGATGGTATTCAAAAATTTCACCTATTGTTTTTTTTGCAACAGGTTTGCTGCCAGAACACAGGTGTTGAGAAAACCACCACTGAATCAAAGCCAAAATGGGAAAGGAAAAGACTCACACAACATTGTGGTTGTTGGACACATAGATTCCAGCAAGTCCACCACTACTGGTCATCTGATCTACAATGTGGTGGGATCGACAAAAGAGCCATCGAAAAATCTGAGAAGGAGGCTGCTGAGATGGGGAAGGGCTCCTCCAAGTGTGCCTACATCTTGGATAAACTGAAAGCTGAATGTGAGCGTGGCATCACCTTTGATATCTCCCTGTGGGAATTCAAAACCAGCAAGTATTGTGTGACCATCCTTGATGCCCCAGGACACAGAGACTTTATCAAGAACATGATTACAGGGATATCTCAAGCTGATTGTGCTGTCTTTATTGTTGCTGCTGGTGTTGGTGAGTTTGAAGCCGGTATCTCCGAGAATGGGCAGACTTGTGAGCATGCCCTCCTGGCTGACACACTGGGTGTGAAACAGCTGAATGTTGGTGTTAACAAAATGGATTCCACTGAGCTGCCCTACAGCCAGAAGAGATAGGTGGAAATTGTTTAAAAAGTCAGCACCTACATTAAGAAAATTGGCTATAACCGTGACACAGTAGCACTTGTGCCAATTTCTGGTTGGAATGGCAACAGCATGCTGGAGCCAATGGCTAACATGCCTTGGTTCAAGGGATGGAAAGTCACCCATACAGATAGCAGTGCCAGTGGAACCATGCTGCTTGATGCTCTGGATTGTATCCTGCCACTAACTTGTACAACTGCCAAGCCTCTGTGTCTGCCTCTCCAGGATGTCTACAAAATTGGTGGCATTGGTGCTGTCCCTGTGGGTTGAGTGGAGACTGGTGCTCTCAAACTTGGCGTGGTGGTCGCCTTTGCTCCTGTCAGTGTTACAACTGAAGTAAAGTCTGTTGAAATGCACCATGAAGCTTTGAGTGAAGCTCTTCCTGGGGACAATGTGGACTTCAATGCCAAGAATGTGGCTGTCAAAGATGGTCATCATGGCAATGTGGCTCATGACAGCAAAAATGACCCACCAATGGCAGCTGCTGGCTTCACAGCTCAGGTGATTATCCTCAACCATCCAGGCCAAATCAGTGCTGGATGTGCACCTGTGCTGGATTGTCACCCAGCTCGTATTGTTTGTAAATTTGCTGAGCTGAAGGAGAAGATTGATCATCGCTTTGGGAAAAAGATGGAAGATGGCCCAAAATTTTTGAAATGTGGTGATGCTACCATCATTGATATGGCTCCTGGCAAGCCCGTGTGTGTTGAGAGCTTCTCCTACCATCCTCCTCTGGGCCGCTTTGCTGTTTGTGTCATGAGACAGACAGTCACTGGTGATGTCATCAAAGCAGTGGATAAGAAAGACAGCTGGAGCTGGCAAAGTCACCAAGTCTGCCCAGAAAGATCAGAAGGCTAAATGAATATTATCCCTAACACCTGCCACCCAGTCTTAATCAGTGGTGGAAGAACGGTCTCAAAATGGTTTGTCTCAATTGGCCACTTAAGTTTAATAGTAAAGGACTGGTTAATGATTACAATGCATCATGAAACCCTCAGAAGGAAAGGAGAAGGTTTTGTGGATCATTTTGTGTGTGTGTGTGGTAGTTTTTAAGTTATTGGTTTTTAAAATCAGTACTTTTTAATGGAAACAACTTGACTAAAATCTGTCATAGAATTTTGAGACCCATTAAAACAAAGTTTAATGAGAAACCTGTGTGTTCTTTTGGTCAACATTGTAACCTTCTTTTATATTATTTAGGCTAAAAGACTTAAGAGTAGCCCATAACCTATTTCTGTGTTATATTTGCTGATGATTCAGAATTTGATAAATATGTAGGGTCTTTTTTTCTTCCATGGGTGGGAACTTTTTCACTTTGTCCCTAGGAGAGGAATCTGTTTAGGTAGTAAAAGCTGTGGGAGGGGCTCTGGTGCAACACTAAACAGGTGAGGACAGACGCAGTAACTGTTCATGTGTAAGCTAGTTTATAAAGGTCAAATTCTGGTATATTAAGTCCACGTTTCATATAAAAATTTTGTAGTTAACATCAATATTTGGTAAATTTTGTTAATGTCAAATTCTAGTTTCCATTTTTACTAAAATGTGAATTCACATTTACAAATGCTGAGATAGTTTAAAGAACTTAAGTGAGACTTCAATAGTATTGAGCACTGTCTGGCTACAGTTAATTGTATCTAGAGTCTAGGAAAAATAAATGATACTGAAAGTTGAAAAAATTCACCTATTAATATAATAGTTTAAAAAAAATTAACTTAAGTTAGGGAGTTAGGGTGTTAAACATATGGGATCAGAATTGCACCTTGAGTGGGAAGTCGAAGGTCCAGTCTCAGATCCCATCCTGTGGGTGCAGTGAAAGTCCAAGTGGGTCACTGCTGTCCACTGAGAGATGGTAGGGGAGCTCTCTGCCCCTACCCTGACTCTGTGCCTCCTCTTCCTGCTCACCCGGTGTCACATGATGAACCTTGTTCTAGTTGCTTCTGCCTTCAGCTCATAATTTTCACATAAAGTAAAATTATTAGTGGATTAGATTCAGATAGAGGAATGGCATATCATTTTGAGAAAAACTAATTTGTCACCTTTGTCTAAAAGCAAAATTAAAAGCCCTTTTATAGATTAATAGTGGGAATAAGATTTAGAGTTTAAAATATCACTTTAATCAACATTTTCTTAAAAATACTGATTTAAATACCATTTATTTCATAATTAAAATTGTCAATATAAATGGGAAGAGCCATTATAATTTACATTGCAAAGAGGCCCATAAGACGTTATTTGGACAGTACTCATGTTAGTTCTAATTTGCATTTATAACAGTCTCTAAAAATCTGTACATTTTCAAATTCTTTAGTTCTGACTTTTGACTACTTTGCCCTCATACAAGCTTAGTTATGATGCATTGGTGAGATTTTACCATACATGCAAAGACCTCCCCTCTGTTGCAGCAGGTAAAGATGCTTCATAACAATAGCAGAGTCTGGAATAGCAAAGTGAAAAGAGGATGGACACAGGAGTCAGATCAATAAGTACTCAGCACTGCTTGTGATTTTTCTCAGCTGCATCAGCTTGGTCAAGTCACTCAAAACATGTGAGCCTCAGGGCTCTTTCCTATAAAGTGGGGGGAAACTACTGCATGCTAGTTAATATGATGACATGAAATTATAACTATTTCCAAATTATAAGGTTTAAATACAGTTCAGTGCCTGGCACACAGCAAGTATTCCCAGGTGATAACTATTATATAATAACAAATATTAATGATGATAATGGTACTGACAACATCATGCCAGGCCAGCAACAGCCCATAAGTTTTCCTTCATGCATCCGACCTCCTCCTTGTGGCAGTCTATGTGTGGGCCGCAGAAGCACAAAAACTCACTGGGAAGCAGCATTTCTTTGAAGAGGATTATGCCAGTCAGATTTTTCTATGCAACAATCTACTCCAAAATTTAATAATGTCAAACAGCGACTTATTATTTTCTCATGATTCTGTAAGATAGTATTCAGTAAATTGTGCAAGGCCCACCTGGACAAATCTTCATGCTCTGGGTTGGGCTGAGGTGTTCTCAGGTGGGCTCCCTCACTTACCTGCAGCCTCAGTTGGTTGAGTTGGGACTGCCAGGCCTCTCTCCATGTGGGTTTGTTATCCAGCAGGCTGACTGAGGCTCATTCAGAAGCTGCTGGGAGGCTCCCTGGTACAAGAGAAAAACTGTAGGGCTTCTAGGCCTAAACTCACAGCATTGCTTCCACTACATTCTCTCAGTCAAAGCAAGCCATACTACTAGCTCAGGTCAAAAGGTACGTTCACAGGCCACATTTCTTAACAGAGTAAGCTGCAAAGTATTTGTGGTTATTTTTGCATCTGCCATAATGTTTTCTGATTGTTGAGCTTGGTGTGTGAGAGTTGGAGTGCCTCCATATTTTTATTTAAATAAATATTTATTTATTTTGCTGATTTTAAGGGGAAAGAGAAAGTAGGGGGTAGGGGAGAGAGAGAGAGAGAGAGAGAGAGAGAGAGAGAGAGAGAGAGAGAGGGAGCGCAGTTTGTTTTTCCACTTATTTATGCATTCATCAGTTGATTCTTTTATGAGCCCTGACCAGGGATCGAACCCACACTTTCGGTGTATCGGGATGACGCTCTAAACAACTGAGTGCTACAAAGGCTGATGCTCGGTCACGTGGCCTCTCACAATGATAAAGTCAACGAAACGGATGGGCCTTGCAAAGACAATGATTCTGTTTTTCATTAAATACAATTCCTATCGATTTTTTTTTTGCCACAAATGTCTCCTGTATGTATGAACTAGTGACTTTAAATGGCTATCTTAAATAAACTGTTCCCTGAAAGTTTTCAGTGAAAAATATGCAAAATTACCTTTATATACAGGTCTACTTTCACCTTAGTCCAAAGGAATCTTCAGCTAAACGGAACAAGTTATTTGATGAGGACTTTGTGCTGAGATTATGTAGTATAATCAACAGATGCTTGTGAGTTGGACTGAATGAAGCTCTTAATTCATCGGAATCGAGTTACAGAACTGACCACCCAGAGACAGATGGTGTTCTTTGTGTCCAGTGGTGACCGGGCCTGCTCCCAGGAACTCTCCAGCCCTGAGGTGCTTGTCTCTGAGGATCTGTTGTGCAGACATCTTTACTTGGCATCAGTCAGCAAAACAAATGAAACATAATATTATATGAAAACTTCAAAAGCAATTTAAAATAAATTACATAGGAAGTAGGGCAAAAATAGGTTTACAGTTGTTTTATGGGAAATAATACAATACTTAATAAATAATAATACAAGAATAAACTGTGTTCTGTGCATGTACAACTGTAAACCTACTTTTGTCACACCCTGTATTTTAAAGCAAATCTCAACATACATGCTTAGACTATTTTACCTAGAGATTTTAAATTGTGATTGAACCAGAACTTTAAAAATACAAATTATAACACAAGTAGAATTCTGTTTCAATTACTGACAATACTACACAAAAATAATCCACATATGCGTAAAGTTTGGGAATTTTGAAAAATACTTCAAACAAAGAAGTATCTTTTAAAAATTGTGTTTAAAATGGAGGTAGATTATATATTAGTCTTGCTAGAGACTATTTCTAAAACTGCGTCATCAAAAACTCTATACCCACATGTGGACGGGGACAATGTCTCACCCGAGAGACAGCAGAGCGTGTGAGGCACAGAGTGTGCGCTGAATGCAGAGGAGGAGGCAGAGGAGTGCACCCACACCCACGTGGCCTCTCCTGCCTGGGCTCTGTGGGAACCACGCGTTAATTTTTACCTGTGAGATGTGGGAATATGGAGCTGTCCAGACTGTTAGTTCTCTTTCTTGCCTGTCCTCTTGATCTTTGGAAAAATGCTTTTGCAAATACCTAAGGATAATTTTTTAATGCAGAGCAGATGGAGCTGAAGGTACTGGGCGGGGGGTGGGGGGTGGAGGACAACTTTCTAGGAAGTGAAGGCAGCTTCTTGGCTGGAATTCTGTTTTTTGAAACTTTCTGCGGCTATGAGACTGGATGTAAGAAAAGTAATTCTGTACACTTTCAGATCCAAGGTAAGATTTAAAGGAGCTTAAAATAATAGCAGAGGCCCTTGGCAGAAAGGATAGTTACGTTCCGTATCTGCTGAAAGAGATTTGTGACCGACAGAAAGACCAGACTGAGGAAACGTGAAAAGGAGGCTGAAACAGTCTGCTTCATATTGATTTCTTCTTCTCTGCCTTTCAGCTTCCTGTTTAACTCACTTTGTAGCTTTTGAGTTAGAAATTTGATTATTGTTTTATGTCTGTGAGATATCATTAATTTTAGACTAAACATTAAATGTGTTATGTTTTTATTATCATTTTCTGCAGAAGAAAAAAAATTTTATTTTGTATTTGCCTTTGAACAAGAGTTATTTTTCAGAAGCTCTTTAATTTTTAAGCAGCAGGGCACTTACACAGTAAGCTGAAAGACAGAGAATAAGAAATTAACGTTTGTTAACATTTGTTCTCATTTTCTACTTTCTACTGTGTATACAGAGAATGCTGTGTGTCATTTCTACTGTATCAAATTATAATGGCATTCTTTGTGACATAATATGTAGTCAGTTTTCATAAGTATCTCATGAACACTTGTAAAGAAGATATTTTCCTATTACAGGTATACATAGTTCAATATATATGTATAAACTTTACATTACTGATTATGTTCTTTCTATTTCTTAAATCCTTACTATTGTGTCTACTTTATTGTTTTTCACCAAAGTGTGTGACAATTGTATCTTATTACATTTGTCTTTGAGTTGCTGCTGTCCTATTTGATGCACAAATATTAACAGATGTTATGTGTTCTTTGAGGTGGGAGTCCGCCATTCTTCCAGGTTGTGTGGCACCTGAATAAAACCTCTTTTCCTTTGTACCAGCACGTGCCTCACAAGTTTGGCTTTTGTGGCAGCAGGCAGCTGAACCTCTATTTTGTTTGGCTACAGTTTGGCTACTCTAGTGGGACAGTGTGGACCTCGACAAGTCTCTGAGGGCCTGGGCTGAGGTCCCAGCTGCCTGTGGCAGGCCAACTCCAGGAGCAGGACTGTGGGGACTTCCCAGCAGGTGACAAGAGCTTTTCCTTGGGCACTTTTCCTGCACTCCATCTCAAGGGGTCATCCAGCCACCTGAAACACTTGGCTGATGAAAGGAAACGGGTCTGGGGAGCAGACAGACTCCAAGGCTGGCAGGTTGAGCTGGTGTGCACTGCATCCCTGCTGTGTGGGCTTCATGCCACCTGGGCCCAGTTAGGACCATTTGCAGTACTGGTTGGGAGGCTCTCCCTGCTGCTTGGGCTTCATGAATTTGCCCTGTTTAGGGCCACTTGCAGGATCAGTTGGCAGGACATGACTCACTAAGACTTGCTTGTTGGCCATCATTTGAAATACTCAAATTATGGATCCAAGTTTTGTTTATATGTTCTCACTTTGGGGATTTGCTATGGTTATGGTTTGGGGCTTATACTTTCACACTATCAGGGCTTTTTCTGCTTTTACTCCTCAGGGCAGCTCAGGGGCTGAATGTTAGCAGATTGGTCCATGTATAGCTGTGATCCAATGACTAAGAAGGAATTGTCTATTGCACAGGTGGCAAAACCAAGGCCTGTGGGCTGAATCTGGCCCTCCACCTTGTTTTATCCGGCTCAGCACCTTATTTCTACCCAGCAGCAGCACTAAACTCCTTGTCCCTAGTTGAGGAGTAGTTAAATATTACATTTGGCCCTTTGAAGGCAACCACAAGGCTGATGTGGTCCCCGGTGAAAATGAGTTTGACACCCCTGGATTGTAACACTGCTTGGCCTATGTATACTTTAGACTATAGGGAAAATGGCTCCTAAATGTTTTCCTAAATTACTACACCATCATATAATTGGAATGTTTTGCCAGTGGTCAAGGAAATGGGACAAAACCCCTTATGTCCAGAAGTTTATGTCTTTGCACAATAAGGATTTTGCAAAGAAAGGGAACCAGTTTATGATGCAGAGAAGAGGACTGGCTTCAAACCCTCTCCCTAAGAGTAAGACACAGGAAGAAATGAAAAATGAGGAAACGAATCTCTTTAATGCCCTGAACCCCAGGGAACTCAGGATTAGCAGTAGGAAGTTTTCCCCCCACCCCACCCCCACTGCTAGATACCCCTGAACTGGGCCCAGAGGAACAATAGCCCCATCCCTATATAATGAAGGAACGGTTTCTCCCTTGAAGACCCAGCAGGGCACCCAGTTTGGCCAGGGAGCAACCCTATCTAGATCAGGACGATTCCCTTTGAGACAATATCCTACAGGTGGAATAAACCAGGATGTCCAGCCTGCTGGCTACTATTGGGCCCTTACTTCACTTTCCACTTCAGACGTACTGAATTGGAAGAATTCCAACCCCTCATATAAGGAGGATCCTCAGGAAATGACAGATGTTATTACCTCCATTTTTGCCACTCACCATCCAACCTGGGCAGATATACAGGCTCTTCATAGCACCCTGCCAACAGCAGATGAAAGACAGCCAGTTATAAATAAGGCTAATGAGGAGGCTAATCACCTCCAACCAGAAAAATCCCAACTGGACCCCCAACCTGGCTGGGGCAGTTTCCTTGACAGAGCCCCACTGGGACCCAGATAGCAGAGGTGCAGCCTCCCTAGAATGTTACAAAAGATGCACAGTGGAAGAACTTAAGAAAGGGGCGCCTAAGCACAAAAGCCTGATATGATACTGGCTCTTCAACAGAAACCAAATGAAGACCCTTCTGAGATTTTTAGGGAGGATCTACCTGAACTACCAGAAACACACTGTTGCTGACCTACAGTCATGAGTAAATGTCCAGATGGTAAACGTGACTTCTACTGGGCAAAGTGCCCTGGATATCAGGAGGGAGCTCCAACATTTAGACGGGGCACTGGGAGTGGACGTCTCCCAGCTGATGGACCTAGCCTTTAAAGTTTGTCATGCCCAGGAAACAAGGAAATTAAAGCAGGTCTCCGTTTTTTAAGAAGCAGTGAGAGAAACCACAAGGAGTGGTGGGACCCAAAACGAAGGAAGAAAGACCCACTAGGTGACCAATCAAAGTGCCAGTTGCAAAGAGGAAGGCCATTGGAGAAAGGACTGCTCAGAACTCATAAAGAAAACTGGAAAGGATAGAAACCCTTGCTGAGAAATGTTAAAAAGGAATGATGAGTGTGATGATGAATGAGGAAACCCAGGGGCTTTCCTAGTCAACTTCTGCCCTATTACTATTTCCCCACAGGAGCCATGGGTACAACTGACAGTGGGGAACCAGCTAATTGACTTCCTTGTAGACACGGGAGCTGCAAACTCAGTGCCAAGTACAAAATTAACTAAGAAAAGTTTGGCTGCAGTGAGGTTACAGGAGTGACCAGACAATTATAAAAACAGGCATTCCTTCAGCCTCTAAAATGCGAGCTTGGGGAAATGTTAATAAAAGATTTAAGGGATATTCAGTTGAAATCAGGAATTCTTCTACAATGTGAAGATGAATTACTACTAGCTAGCAGTAAATATGAAGACTGTTTGCTCAACACCACCATAGTCCTGAGTCATTTGGCAAACAGAGGATGTAAAGTATCACCTCACGAGGCCCAACTTTGCATTGTACCTGGGAGGTATTGTACCTGGGATTCCAAACAAAACAAAACATTAGGAGTTGGATGACTGACCAAAAATAAGCTATTGCTGTTACAGAACAGACCCATGGGGAGGGCCAAGATACTGTTACCAAATGGATCCCCCCATTCTCTCAGGGTCCCCCTGTACTAGGTTTGTCTTGCCTGCCACCCTTAGGAATTGGAATTACGGTTCTCAATGCCAGAGTGTGGTGAAAAGGAAAGGAACTATTTATTCAAAGTTATACAGACTTAGAGTAATGACTAAATATCTTTGTTAAAATCCCAAAGTCCCTTAAAACACCCACAAATCCACACAGTCCTTCCTTCCCCACTTTGCTCAGTCGGGGGAAAAGAAGTGAAAGTCTGTGACTCAGGCAGCCCCTGGTCCTTAGTAATCTGTGCTCAGCTGGTAGGCCTCCCACAGTTCCCAGCACCATCACCTGTGTCACCATGATCTCCAGTTCTTGATCCAAAACCACATGGCACCTTTTCCTGGCCCACCAACAAGAGTCCTTTCACCCTTTTCCTTCCTGCAATGTCTCTCCTACATGCTTCCAAACTGCTAAGAGAGAGCTCTGCATCGCTCCTACATCTTGCTTTCCTGCTTCCTAAGCCAAGTGGCAAAGGGAGCCCCAAAACCACAAGGCTTCCCTAAAACTGCATGGTTCCTACCCCACATGGCTGCCACACGTGGGTTTAAATCCTGGCATGAATCTTTCTCTGCAACCCCATTTCTGAGTCCTTCCACAATTGTCTACATCTGCCAGCATTCTTGAATTTTCCAGCTTTTCTGGGCTGCCATAGTAAGTCCAGGCAGGTGTGGCCCCATAGTGTGGAGCCAATCATCTCCCAGCTCCCAAGCAGGAGCTGTAACTATGGAGAGCTGCCTCCCAGTTACATCCTGGGTTGAAATCACTCCCATCTCCCTGGCTCAAAGCAGGCCACAGTTAACATATCTATGAAGCCAGCCAAAAGTTATAGATACACAAAATAACTCTCAGTGGCCTTGCTCCATGTGTCCCATCTCCCAGTTCAGACTTGTGGGGGTAAGGATATCCTATATTTTGTAATTCTTGGACCTCCCGAGTTCTGGACCCTTCTTTAAATCCTTTGTATGCAGGGGGTTGGGGGCCCTGGTTGCACCATGTTACATTACTATAATAAAAATCCCAGTGAACCAGAGGCAGCTTCATGGATTCTTACAGATTACAGGGTTTTGCCAGATTTGGATCCCAAACTTTGTACTTATAGTGAGGCAGGAGACAGCATAGGAAGAACTCTGTGACTGCACTGCTATCACTGGCCAGCGTCTAGCATCCTGGTTGCCAGGAAATGCCTTTTACCACTTAGGTAGAATAAATAGTAAACTGAGGCAGGAAGGAGACATGTCTCACAAGCTAACTCAGTAGTTCTGAGCCTGGTCTGATAATATTGCCAAGTGTTCCAACATCACAAGAAACACTATGTTAGCAAGGAAGGAGGGAAGTCCTTTGAAATTCTTTGTAGCGTTTCCACTAACTGGGAAAGAAGGCATTGAAACTATGCTTTTGTCCCAAGGCCTGGAATGTGGGAGAGGGTCTCCAGTTCCCAAAGAAGAGGCCCATAAAACAACTTTGGTTGATTGTCTACCTCTGATCACTATCTGTTTTACGAGGGAGTCTGTGATGCTTACAGAAAGAGCCCATAAAAAACTTTGGAAAGTGCCCCAATTTTAATTAATTGTCTCCTTTCAGGTATTTGTTTTATAACAAGATGAACAAATGGGGTCTGGAGCAAGGTAAGGATTTGGGCTAACAGACCCCCACACATACCTAACTTTGGGTAGTCACATCCCCCAGAAAAGCTGGAGCCACATTTACCTGTTAATCCATATGTAACTTTTTTTCTCCTGTCCCACCAACTATATAAATCCTCAGAACAAAAGTCTCTCTGTCTCTTGGCTCAGGGAACTCTCTGGCCACCTGGCTTCAGGCCACCCGGGGGCTTGCCACCCTGGTCTTCAGCTGTTCTTACCTTTGCGACCCTGCTTTGCTCTGAACCTTTGCCTTTCACTCCCCACTCTAGCTAGTCCCATTCTCTTCCATGGAAATGGGTCACTAATAAATTGATTTCATGCCAATATATTTGCTGATCTGTAATCTTTACATGTGTCAGCAAGAAGAACCAGGTCTGTCCCATCAACAATAGCAAAACCGTTGTACAATTCTTTGAAAGGCCTAGACTCTGACCCTTTTGAATGGACAAGACACTGTCAGATGGCATTTGTTTGACACCTTGAAGGAAAAACTAGTTTTAGCACCCACTTTAGGATTGCCTAGTTTATCAAAATGGTTCAAATTATACAATCATGAAAGGCAAGGAATTATACTTGGGATACTAACTGAGACCCTGGGAAATATCCCTCAACCATGTACTGTATCTAAAAGAAACTAGATTACATGACAAAAGGATAGCTGTCATGCCCCCAGGCAGAATCAGCTACCTGTGACATCTCACAGGAAGCAGAGAAATTCACTCTGGAGTGACCTGCTATGATATTTGTTCCACACCATGTTCTAACTCTACTGGAAGAGAAAGGAGGGTATTGGCAGATGGCAGGGCTATTTTATTAGGCAACCCAGATGTTACCTTTCAAACCACCACTACCTTAAATCCAGGTGCCCTACTCCCAGACTCAGAGGGAAGCTCAAACCTCCAACACTGTAACAGAATGCCAGGCTGTGTGGTTCTGCAACAGATTTGGGGTTCTATTGCCCATTGCCAAAAAACTTAACTCCCACGGCAAGAGGTGAAAAGGAAAGAGAGTATTTATTAAAAGTTATACAGATTTAGAATGATTGCAATTTTCTGTTTTCAAGTCCCAAAGTCTCTTAAAACCAAACACCCACAAAACACACATAGTCCTCCCTCTCCTTACTAAACCAGGCCAGTCAGAGGTACCATCTTTCAGGAAAAATACAGAAGTCTGTAGCCTCACTAGGCAGGTTCCTGTTCAGCATTCTGGCTTCTCCCAGTCGTCAGTGCTTGGCTAGGCTCCCACAACTTCCAGCACCACCAGCCATGTCTCCGTGTTCTCCAGCTCTTAATCTGGAACCACGCATCTAAGCAAGAATCACTATGCATGCCCAGTTTAAATACTCACACTGAGTTTTCTATGTCTTGCAGGATTTCTTGTATCTCACAGGAGACCTTGCTTTTTCATGCAGGTGTTGTCCCCTTTGCCTCCAGCGTCACAGCAATTAGCATTATTCAAAGTAATTCTCAATCACTGTGCAGCAGCTTTTCCAGGCCATGGCTGTAGAGGCTTTGGTTTTTCTTTTCTTTTTTTCTTTTCTGGGCACTCCAAGTTTTTAACCCCATCTAACTCAACACCACTTTCCAACATGATTGCTTAGAAATCATTGCCCAACTTTATTCCAGCAGACCAGATCTATTGGACCAGCCGCTGACAGAACCTGACTGGGGATTGTATACAGATGGGAACAGCTCTGTGGTCAGAAATGAGATGGGTGTGCAGCAGCTGATACAGAGAGATCGGATCACATCACTGGTGAGGAGTAGGGAGGGCCCACAGGAGGAGGTTGCCCAAGACAATGCTAGACAGTCTAACATGGGATTGACTGAGAAGCTGAACGCCTCCAGAGTGCATGGGATTACAGGCCAGACTTACTTATTTTTTAACTGTTCAATTACAGTTGTCTCAATCCCCCCTGCCCTTATTGCTCTCCCTGACCCATCCCAGCCTCCTGCCCACACAGTCAATCCTCACCCATTACCATGGGTCCTTTATACCTGTTCCTTGATTAGACCCTTCCCCTTCTTTCCCCCATTATTCCCCTCCCCCCTCCCCTCTGGTCACTGTCAGTTTGGTACTTATTTCCACAACTCTGGTTATATTTTGCTTGCTTGTTTGTTC